>JADBJO010003178.1:5000-7500 GCA_016801955.1 Conus betulinus | reverse complement strand
TCCAAACATACCAATAAATGAACAAACAATATGTCCTGATTCATAAAACAAGCTCCACCAAATGCGCAAATGCCCCAACGAATTCAACATCCTTTTAAGGAAAAAAAAGAAAAGAAAACAGAATGGAAAAAAATCATTGGGTGAGGAAAAACACAGATTCTGAATAAACAGAACACAACTCCCACTTCCTTTGAGCTTTGTTCTCCGACCAGAAACTACAGGCCGCTTCTTTTACCTTCTGACAGACCGAGCAGCTTATATGCCTGCTAAAGAAACTCCAAACTATGAACAGGAGTCCAGCTGTGAACAACAAATTTCAACAACTCCTAAAACACCTCAATATAAAAGTATTCGCATGAAGACCTTCGGATGGCAGTGGGGTTGGGAGGGGGGAAGGGTGAGGTTGGGGGATTTGAGAAGGGGCTGAAATCTCCAGGATTTTGAAGGATCATCTAGGACTACATGAACACTGCGGAAATACAGTTACACTGAAGCTGGGGGGGGGGGGGGGGGGGGGGGGGGGGGGGGGGGGGGGGGGGGGGGGGGGGGTCCAATACCCTGATAAGCCAATTTTCTTTTTTCTTTAATCACAAAACTGGATATTTTCTAACAAACAGCAACTATAAAAGATTTTCCTCACCCATAACAGAAAAAAATGAAGTAAAAAAGCTGCAGGGCAATAAGAAACCCCACACACAACATCAAAATACAATTCACATTGTAACGCCGCATGGAAACAGATGTTTTAAGCAGACTGTATGGACATTTCCTTTCCTTGTTTAAGTAGTGTAATCTTTTGAAATCAGTCCTCAGACATTTTTAAAACTAGGGTCTAACATGGGAAGGATTCACAACTGGGCATAGGTCTGGAACAGAAAATGTTCCAGAAAAACCAGTCTTTGAGAAAGACTATGTCAACAGTTTCTAGTGGAAGATGTCACCGTGCTGTATTCACATAAACCTTTCCATGTGCCCACTTGCTAATCTTCTTCATCAAATTATCTCTGTCAGATGAACACACACACACACAACACACACACACACACACACACACACACACACACACACACACAAAAGCATGTGCACACACTCGTAAATGCACACACCGCTCTCTCAGACACGCACCAAAACAACAATCAAACAAGGACATTCCAACAAAATTGTTCCGCGAACTGTATGGCAATTTTCTACACCATACTTCCCTCTAATACAGGCAGCTAAAGTCACCGGCTTACAGCCAGACCAACGGATTAGCAAGTTCAGTTTCCATGCTGCATCACAGACAACCAGAAAAAAATGCAAAGAAAAAAAAAAAAAAGGGAGGAGCTGGGGAGATATCAAGGACAACACCACCAACAAAAAATGATGCCCCCCAAGCGGCAGCTGCACAAACTGACCTCCACATCAAAATGATCCATCATCAGGAGTACTGTTCACCAAAGTCAACAAAATGCCTCTGCACACTGAACAGCCACATCAACTGAGAAAGTACCTGACAACTATTTCAATCAGGTCTATGAATCGACTCACCCGTCCCTCTCTGCGATCATGGCCTGCTACCTGCCCTGTTGCGATGCGAATTTTGTCAGGATGCACAGCTAAGCTGCACACAAAAATGATGCTCAAAATCAACAGTGGGGGAGTGTGTTGTCATGGCTGAAGAAGTTATAAGAGAGAAACACACACAGATACGCTCATGTGCACACACACTCTTTCTCTCTCTCTCTATCCTCCAGTAATTCTCTCTCTCTGTTCAAGTCAAAACACATGGGAAGGATTGAATATGCTGTACTCTACAACCATTGACTAAAGAAATCCTCACGAAAATTCATTCAGATTATTTCCAGTATAATCAATCACAGCTAACATTCTTGCACATTTCCTGCCTAACCAATTGCCTGACGTTACTACTCTTGCAGAATGTCACCAAGTGGTTCGTTATCCATCATAAGAATCCTTGCAGAATGATGAGAAAACTTTAGATCTTCAAAAAGAAAAAAAAGGCTGCCTTAGTGGTAAGGTGACAAAAAAAAGACCTCACACACAATCCTCTCTTCTGGTAAATGCATTCACAACCTAGCAGTGGTTTTATGGAGGGGGGGGTGGGGGGGGGGGAGCAGCGCATGAAGGGGGTATGTAAACAGGAAGCTCCTATACTGTTTGGTTACATAATGCTTAACACACAACAAAGAAGACAACAGGGGCAGATCACTCCCATGCACTGACCACTTGACATCATCGTTGTGACCCAGGTAGTGGCGCTGCGTCTGTTCATCTGTGTTGAACAGCACCACGACAGCCGCCGTGAAGTAGACCAGCTCTCCTGTAGGCAGGTAGTACAGGTTGGACCGACAGTCACGACCCCGGTAACCCGTAGCTACATTGTGGTTAAGGCTTTAACTTGGCAGTTCTCTTCATGGCTTCTTAACACTTTCATGACGTACACAGCAGAGCAACGTCGCTTCCCTGCAGACGCGTGCACCGCACATGCATACAACCG
>JADBJO010003177.1:240000-260000 GCA_016801955.1 Conus betulinus | reverse complement strand
ATTCAGATACGAATCGCGCATATTATTGAAGAAAAAATCCAGTCATTACTGTATCTAAAAATCGCATTCATTTACCTTTGAAACAAAGGGTTCGTCTTGCTCAAGATACGGGGCAAGATGTGCGAACACCAGGGGCATCATGGGCATGCACTACACCATGAGTTCATTGTAGATTACACAAGGGTAAACTCTCATGCAAGCGTAACATACTTTTGTTTCAGCCTCACATTCAAGTTTTCAGCATGCAGCATCAATAGTTCTGCGGCGCACTTGAGCATTTTCCTTTTCTTTTTTTTTTTTTTTTTTTTTTTTTCCCCAAACTTTCTCTCTCCCCCAACCCCCCCCCCCCCTTTTGATACTTTGTCATTAAATTTCAGTGTTATTAGTAGCGTTTAAACACCCGAAGACGAGCAGTATAAACCAAACTTTAAAAAAAAGAGGTCCCATTTGGAAGAACATAAGCAGACGAGAGTCTCTGTAACTGTAGGTATAACTAGGATACAGTTAACGCGACATGAAAGGGCAGTTATGTGGTAGGTCCATGCCCATCTTGCCCTGCAGAAGAAATCTTCTTAACCCAGCCAACGCGCAGTTCATCCGGATAAGCTGAAGCCTTAGATCCAATCCAAACTTTTAAACTTACGTTTTAAATACAATATGAACAAAAGGAGAAGCAAGTCAACTTTCACATAATGTAATGCTGATCTGGATTGTTCGACTTTGAGAGGATAACGAAACGTGTTCCTTGATCTCGCGAAGAAGTCGGTGCAGGAAGTTACGTCCCTTGCAGAAGCATCGATTCATGCATGCGATACCGTAATCGTCTTCATGCCGGGATTTGCCAGAAAATCTCCTGTCCCGCAGAGGAAAATACGGACACGGGTTGAAAACAGTAGGCCTTATACGTTGAAAACAGTAGGCCTATAGGTTGTGATCGTAGTTGTCTTAATACCAGTCCGGCCCCCTACACTGACATACGACACCATAGGAGAACAATTTTCCTACAACTTCAAACTGGCTAACGATCATGTTCCAGTAAATACGAGGGACTAACCTAGTTGACGGAGGAAAGTGATGAGTCGACATGGATTCGAATGAACGGCTGTATCGTTTTCCTTGTATATTTTGTTTTATTATTTTTTTTATGAAGGAGACCTATTATATAAACAGTAGAAAATCGCGACTGTCGAATTACAACACTTCGGATGTAAAGAACGACGACCGTCTGAGAGAGAGAGAGAGAGAGAGAGAGAGAGAGAGAGAGAGAGAGAGAGAGAGAGAGAGAGAGAGAGAGTCTTCTTTCCTTAATGTTTTTTTTTTTCTTATTCATTCAAAATCCGTTTAACGCGTTTCGACCGAATGAAATAACCACATGTTCTCCAATCATGCTATCGACTGCAAGTTTAGTTGATTTTTTTTTTGGTTTCCATTTCTTTCTCTCTCTCATGTATTCAATTCCTTTCATCTGGTTCCTTCCTCTTTACTGAGTTTCCTTCATTGTTCATTTCTTTTTTTTTTTTTTTTTTTTTAAATCTTTGTTTCGTTTGCTAATTTATTCTTTGTTTCTCTCATTCTGTTTTTCTTCCTCCCCCTTTTCTCCGGTGTTTACGTGTTTCTATCTTTTTTCGAGTCTTTCTTTCTTCTTCTTCTTCTTCTTCTTCTTCTCTTCCTCCTCCTCCTCCTCCTCCTCTCCTCCTCCTTTCTTTTCGTTCGCATAAACGAGCACCTCCATCATCAGCACTTTTTTCTGTTTAAAAATGATGTCTAGAATAAATGAAACGGTCAAAGGCGCGCTCCACTCGTGACAAAGCTGGATGTTTTTTTCCTTTTAATGTCGCACGAACCTTCTCTCTCTCTCTCTCTCTCTCTCTCTCTCTCTCTCTCCTGCTGCCGTCCTCTGCCGAATTTCGCATGGAGTAAGCCTGTTTGGGACATTAGGATGAGAGGGCCACCTACTCACTCACTTTTGGTCTGACTTCGGGGCTACAGCAAAGGTCAAGTAGTAACAACGAAATTTGGATTGATGAAAATCGCCCTGGTTCAGTGAAAACAATTTTTTTTGTGTGTTGTTTGAACGTGAAAAAGATGATTTTATCCTGGAATTTTGGCAACGTCATTCGTCAGCAAGGATAGCAGAATCATGCATGGCTTATGTGGACTTCTTGTGTGTCTACGCCGTTGGTAGAGCACCAGGATTTGGGAGTGAATAGTCTAGCAGACGACAGACAAAAAATGAAGGGTCATGCAGATCGTGCTGTAATATAAAAAGAAGCGGATGTTGGATCTGTCCGCTGACCTATGTCTGCAGGAACCTTGACCTTAGGGGCCACGGGCCGATAGGACGTTAATCTCACCCTCAACGCCAACGCCAATTGATCTGTCTCCAAAGTCAGGCACAGTATGAGCACAGGGTTGGACAGTGCGATGAATGCATTCTAAAGACTGGCTGGTTTTGTGATAAAAGCCGTATTCAGCTATCAGGTAATAGAGAATATGTAGCGTTTTGGGCCTCAGCTGTTACCGTGGACTGGGACCTGTAAATTTGCTCGGAGTACTTGAACTCACGGTCAGGTTTCATGTAAAGTGAAGCAAGCAACGAGACTCCATTAGCGTGTGTGTGTGTGTGTGGGGGGGGGGTGGTGGTTGAGGAAGGTGGAGTAAAGAGGCTGTGGGGGCGGTACAGAGAGAGAGAGAGAGAGAGAGAAAGAGAGGGTGGTGGTGGAGATGTGGCTCTTTCTCACCTCGCCGTTGCAGAAACAGTACATGATGGAAACAAGAGCACCCTGAAACAGAAAGACACTCGCTTTGTCTCATTCTGATTAGACTGTCGTTGTCTGTCTGTGCCTTTCTGTCTGTCTTTGTATCTGTCTGTCTGTCTGTCTGTCTGCCTAAATAGACTGTTGTTGTCTGTCTGTACCTTCTGCCTGTCATTCTATCTGTCTGATGACCTGCCTCCCTCCCCGACTCTTATCCTCCATCGCCTTTCCGTCTCACCACATACAACACACGCGAGAAAACACGCGCACCCTTCCCACCCTCACACACACACACACCCACCCACCACCACCCACTCTCTCTCTCACACACACGCACGTGCACATACACATGCAACGAATGTGCAGGTGCATACTCAGCCACTCGTTCACATACATAGCTTTGTAAGTAGCGGAGACAGTTTCCTGCGGGAATGGCTTTGCAGACTTCAGTTCCCTCCTTCAGCTTGTACAGGATACCCCCCACCTCCGTTAACTGTTGCTTGCTCAGCTTAACCGTCAGTGTAAGGATGTCTCCAGGTGAGTGTGGGGATTCTGTTCTTTGATGAACTGCAGGGTGTGTTGCTCTTTCTTTCTGCACTTGTCCGCCTCTCCTTCTCCAGGACTCCTGGGACACTGTCTTTGATCGGGGGGAGGTAGGGGGGTGTGGTGGTGGTGGAGTGTTCTTTTCTCTAGGCAGAAGGTGAACTATCGGTTCATAGTGACTTGAGGGCCGGAATAGCTCAGTTGTTAGAACATTTGGAGTCGTAATCAGGTTAACCCTGGAGTTGCTGGTTCGAATCTCTGCCGGGGCTGTTTTGGTACAGGGGAGATTCTCCCCCTCCCCCCCCCCCCCCCCCCCCCCCCCCCACCCCCCCCCCCCACTCCCCGTTGTTAACATTGGTTCTGACTCTATTTCCTTGAAGGTTCTTCGAAAGAGACTATAAATCGAAGTTCCCGGGTGCGAATGCACGCGTAACATCTTGCACATACGTAAAATCCCATCACCATCTTTCGGAAGACAAGGCCAGTTTAGCCGTTGGTATGGACGACACGCGACACAAAGCATACACACTGCGTGAAAAATTAGACAAATGAAGGAAGAAAAACTAGAGAGACTAGTACTGACAGACTGGAATGGGAAAAGACTGGACGAAGCAGCAGCAGGCAGCTGTTCAGTCGGTTCCACCCTGGTAGGCAGCCCGTTGTGTAAACGAGGACGTTGACTGTATTCTTAGAGCCTGCTCTCTAATCGATGATAGACGCTATCTGTATGTACTGTAATAATGATGATGATGATGATGATAATAATATAAACAACCCTACTGGGCAGCTTTTTATGTAAACGAGAGCGTGAATTGTAAAGCGGTTAGAGCTTGATCTCGAACCGAGGACAGACGCTATCTTAAGTACTCTTGATAATAACAAGAATGATAAAAATAATCTCGATGATGACGATGAAAATAATTATAATAGTAATACTAATATAATAAATAATGATAATAATCATAATGATAATAATAAATAACAACAACAACAATAATAATGTTAACATTTAATGTTAACAATAATAACAGTAATGAAAATGACTACAAATATAATGGTAATACTTATAACAAGGATGATGATGGTAATGATAATGATAATCAGGATAATAATGATGATAATGATGATGATAACAATAATAATGTAGTTGATGGTATGTTGTCCTTTTTCTCCAGGACAGGAATTTGTGACTGAAGCTGCCTGTACAGTTGGCTGGGTTCATCATTCTTTCCACGCATGGATGATCTGCGAGTCGCATGAGTTTTGCAGGCTGTGAGAGAATCTTGGTCTCCCATATCTCTTCTAGAGGCTGCATTACCGAATTGACTAACGACTGTGAAACAATGATGGAAGAGTCCGCTTTACACTGTCTGTAAATGTGTGGGCACATGTCACACTTTACCCACATGAAGATATGGAAAGCGATGAAATGCTGATGCATATCACATTGAAAACCTATAGAGGTATGCAGTGTGATGATGTATTGTTACACCTAACATCTTTCTTCTTCAGGGAGGTGAAAAAAAACGCAATGAAGTATTGGTAGATGTCGTATTATTCTCCTTCGCGTAGGTCTGTTGTTGTTTGTTCTTCGCGAGCGAAGATGACCACGACTTCTATCACTGGAGGGTGGGTGGGTGGGGGTATGCACGAAGATGGCCGATCAGGCCGATGTTGCCATTGAATAGTCTGTTGCAGTGTGGACAGGGCAAACTTGGAGGTGAGTTTCAAGTTCAGTTTCATCTAGGAGGTGTCACTGCGCGCGGACTAGTCCATGTACGCGACACCACATCCGCAAAGTTTTGAGACCACACTGCCCATGATTTCAAGCTGACGTATAAATGAATTCGTTACCATATACTTGGAGGTGAGCCAGGTCGAAAGGTAGAGCTTGCTCCGTTTCTTTTCCCCTCCGAAACTGAGGTGTTTGCTCCTGTGCCTCCACTCGCCTCGTTTCAGTCTTACACACCGGATTTGATCATGGTGCGTCAGCCTTGAGCGATCTTGCGGCAGCTTCTTTCTTCAGCAGGCAGCGGCGATGTTGTGGCAGCTTCTTCCCAGCAGGCAGCGGCGATGTTGCGGCAGCTTCTTCCCAGCAGGCAGCGGCGATGTTGCGGCAGCTTCTTCCCAGCAGGCAGCGGCGATGTTGTGGCAGCTTCTTCCCAGCAGGCAGCGGCGATGCTAAAGCACTGCAGCTTCTTCCCAGCAGGCAGCGGCGATGTTGTGGCAGCTTCTTCCCAGCAGGCAGCGGCGATGCTAAAGCACTGCAGCTTCTTCCCAGCAGGCAGGGGCGATGTTGTGGCAGCTTCTTCCCAGCAGGCAGCGGCGATGCTAAAGCACTGCAGTTTTTCTTCCCAGCAGGCAGCGGCGATGCTAAAGCACTGCAGCTTCTTCCCAGCAGGCAGGGGCGATGCTAAAGCACTGCAGCTTTCTTCCCAGCAGGCAGGGGCGATGCTAAAGCACTGCAGCTTCTTCCCAGCAGGCAGCGGCGATGCTAAAGCACTGCAGCTTCTTCCCAGCAGGCAGGGGCGATGCTAAAGCACTGCAGCTTCTTCCCAGCAGGCAGGGGCGATGCTAAAGCATTGCAGCTTCTTCCCAGCAGGCAGGGGCGATGCTAAAGCACTGCAGCTTCTTCCCAGCAGGCAGGGGCGATGCTAAAGCACTGCAGCTTCTTCCCAGCAGGCGGGGGCGATGCTAAAGCACTGCAGCTTCTTCCCAGCAGGCGGGGGCGATGCTAAAGCACTGCAGCTTCTTCCCAGCAGGCGGGGGCGATGCTAAAGCACTGCAGCTTCTTCCCAGCAGGCAGCGGCGATGCTAAAGCACTGCAGCTTCTTCCCAGCAGGCAGGGGCGATGCTAAAGCACTGCAGCTTCTTCTCCCAGCAGGCGGGGGCGATGCTAAAGCACTGCAGCTTCTTCCCAGCAGGCGGGGGCGATGCTAAAGCACTGCAGCTTCTTCCCAGCAGGCAGGGGCGATGCTAAAGCACTGCAGCTTCTTCCCAGCAGGCAGGGGCGATGCTAAAGCATTGCAGCTTCTTCCCAGCAGGCAGGGGCGATGCTAAAGCACTGCAGCTTCTTCCCAGCAGGCAGGGGCGATGCTAAAGCATTGCAGCATCTTCCCAGCAGGCAGGGGCGATGTTAAAGCACTGCAGCTTCTTCCCAGCAGGCAGGGGCGATGCTAAAGCACTGCAGCTTCTTCCTAGCAGGCAGGGGGCGATGTTAAAGCACTGCAGCTTCTTCCCAGCAGGCTGGGGCGATGTTAAAGCACTGCAGCTTTTCCCAGCAGGCAGGGGCGATGCTAAAGCACGGCAGCTTCTTCCCAGCAGGCTGGGGCGATGCTAAGCATTGCAGCTTCTTCCCAGCAGGCAGGGGCGATGCTAAAGCATTGCAGCTTCTTCCCAGCAGGCAGGGGCGATGCTAAAGCACGGCAGCTTCTTCCCAGCAGGCAGGGGCAATGCTAAAGCACTGCAGCTTCTTCCCAGCAGGCAGGGGCGATGCTAAAGCACTGCAGCTTCTTCCCAGCAGGCAGCGGCGATGCTAAAGCACTGCAGCTTCTTCCCAGCAGGCAGGGGCGATGCTAAAGCACGGCAACTTCTTCCAGCAGGCAGGGGCGATGCTAAAGCACTGCAGCTTCTTCCCAGCAGGCAGGGGCGATGCTAAAAGCACTGCAGCTTCTTCCCAGCAGGCAGCGGCGATGCTAAAGCACTGCAGCTTCTTCCCAGCAGGCAGGGGCGATGCTAAAGCACGGCAGTGATGCCTACATGCAGCTGCGGAGAGCGATGGAATAATGATGATACACACATCATATTGTTTACCTGTAGAGAGAAGTGTAGAGTACGGATTCCTTATTACGCCTGATATTGGTCTTCTTTAGGGAGGTGGAATAAAAGGCAATGAGCTATTGGTAGGCGTCATATTGGTCTCCCTCGTGGAGGTCTAGAGAACACTGAAATACTGGTACATGTCATGCTATCCCCCTGTAAAAGTAGGTATAGGAACAGGCTTTGAAATATATTAGACACGTCAAACTATCCACCTGCAAGAGAAAAAGAAATAGTAGAGCACGTCATGCTTTCTTACCCGCAGAGAGACGTGGAGTGCGATGACATATCGGCACACGTCATACAGCCGACTTGCTGGGAGGTATAGAGAGCAATGAAATACTGGTAGGTGTTATACTACTTACCTGCAAGGAGTCACGGAGAGCAGTGAAATATTGGTACACGTCATGCTACCTACCTGCAGGGAGGTATGGAGAGCAATGAAATACTGGTACACGTCGTAGAGCAAGGTGTCCTCCTCGGGCTTCACCGGGAACATGAGGAATTGAACCCCGAACAGCGGAGCCAGGATCAGCGTGGCACGCACCGCTTTTCTGAAACATACGCCCTACGCGTGTCAGGCGCACAGACATCATCTACCCAGCGCGTGCCTGCTCACGCACCAGCCATGCGTTCACGTAATTATGTTTTGGGAAGGCCACAAAAAAAACACACGTGCAGATACACGCATTCTCGCAGATGCATGCATAAACATACAAACGCATACACACATGCCCCGCGCGCACTTACATACGCAGACACAGACATAGAAAGGGAGACAGACACGCAGACAGTCAGACAAACACACGCGCGCGCGCGTGTGCACACACACACACACACACACACACACACACACACACACACACACACACTCTCTCTCTCTCTCTGGCTGTTTCTCTCCCCTCTCTCTCACATACACGCACACATATAGATTACTCTCTCTCTCTCTTCGTGCCAGTCAGGAACTTTTCTTTTTTACCAAAGTGTCTTCAGAATGTAAACTGCTGTTATAATTACGACCGATTTGTTGTTTATTTCCATTGCTATTATTCCCCCCCCCCACCCCCTTTATCTTATTACGTACCATTTTGTGAACTCTCAAGCTTGAATAAAGAAACGCTTCCAAATATAGAAAATTATTGCCGTCAGTTGTGGGGGGGGGGGGGGGGGGGGGGGGGCATAGTAAGTGGTGTCCCGCGTACATTTGTTCAGAACAGGCACCTCTGAACACCACCGAGGTGACTCATCAGCAGTGCAGTGCCTCCTCTGGTGGGTTTGCCTCATGACGACTCCGACATTGACTGCTCCCTGTGGATTGCCGTTGCCAGGACTGCGGCGGGACGTGCCAGGGGGTCTGGCTGTGGACGGAAAGCCGGAATGAACCGCGGGGGGTGGGGGGTGGGGGTGGGGGTGGGGGGTAGTAATACCACTGAAGTGGCACTGAAGGTGAGACACACAAAAAACCCCCCCCCCCCCCCAAAAAAAAAAAAAAAGACTGCCAAGGACAACAGCAGCAGCAATTGGAGGAAAAACACCACCACCATCCTATAAATCATGATCACCACTTCCATCACAACCATTACCACCACCACCAGCACCACCCTTTTCAACCATTACCACCACACACCACCACCACCACCACCGGTACCACCACCACCACGATTACAAACAACACATATCACAAATAAACATTGTCTGCTGAATCACATAAACATATGAAAAAAAAAATGAGGGAATGCGCATCTAGTGTGTCTTCAGGTTGTTGAACTTGGCAAATCTGTCGGAGTCATTTGCAGGGGGAGCAGCAGTCAGTCGGAGTCATTTGTAGAGGGAGGAGCAGTCGGAGTCATATGCAGGGGCAGGAGCAGGCTGCGTTTCCCATCAGAGAGGGTAAGAAGTACTAGCAGGATATTTTTTAGTGCCAAGGATATTTTTTAGGTCTGGAAGCGTAAACATTCTGATTTAGTCTCTTGCCACTCAGCCGTTACAAAGGTGTGTATGTGCGTGTGTGTGTGTGTGTGTGTGTGTGTGTGTGTGTGTGGTGTGTGTGTGTGTGTGTGTTTGAGCGCGCGCTTGTGTTTGTGTGAGAGAGAGACGGAGAGAGAGAGTATGTGCTTGTTTGTTGTGTGTGTGTGTGCACGCGAGCACGTGCGCGAGTGTGTATTTGAGAGAGAGAGAGCGAGAGAGAGAATGTGTAAGAGAATGTGTGTGTGTGTGTGTGTGTGTGTGTGTGTGTGTGTGTGCGTGTGTGTGTGTGTGTGTGTGCGTGTGTGTGTGTGCGTGTGTGTATGTGTGTGTGTGTGTGTGTGTGTGTGTGTGTGTGTGTGTGTGTGAATCTCTGTCTCCCCCTCTCTCTCTGTACGATGTGTGTGTGTGTGTGTGTGTGTGTGTGTGTGTGTGTGTGTGAGCGCGCGCGCGCCGTGTGTGAAAGCATGTGTGCATGGACGTGGCGCGTACTTACATTTGTGCGCGCGCGTGCATGGTCTACGTGACTCATTACAAATGAAGAAAAATCTGAACGCATTGTAATTGTTTTTTTTTTTTCGGTCTGCAAAATTACGCTTACATATTTTTTTCTTTTTCGTGATGCACAAATGCAATCCTGCTGCTTTTTGCCGATTCTGAACAGAATGCTAAGCTCCATGTGAAAAAAAAACCCCAGAAAAGAAAAAAATCATGAATATATTCTGGCACTAAAAATTGAAAACAGACATTTACATAAGAATAGTATATGAACGCTTTGATACAAATGCAAATTGAACACGATTAAAATGCGCGTCGTGCACAGAACACTGTAATCAGAAATGCAGTATTTCCCACGAAAGATACCTATCCTAACTCCCTCCCCTCTGCCCTGAAGAAAGACAACATTCTTAAATAGACTTGTTTTCCTGGACCCCCGTGTGTGTTTGCCTGTTCTTCGTTTTCTTATCAAGATGCATTTCTCTGCAACTTGTGTGTGTGTGTGTGTGTGTGTGTGTGTGTGTGGTGTGTGTGTGCAGCACGCGCGCGCGCGCGTCTACACTGCATTTACTTCCCTTATTAGGACTTCCTCCTTTTCATGACTCGTGTGTCCGGAATATTTCGCAGTTGCATTGACTGGGTTCATCTCACAAGAAAGATTCCCTGTCTGGACCCACCCCAGCCCTATTCGAAAACATTTTTACACACGTTTCTCTTTTTATTTTTACTTGGCTTGATTTTCCTAACAACTTCACTCCCTTTTAAGACATGTTTTTTTTCCGTCCCCGGTACCCTCTTAGTGATATTCTCCACTAGATTTACCACCAGGCTGACTCTCTTTAAATGCTTAAAAAAAAATCCGTTAGGTATTCACACTTAATTTATTTCTCAACGAAGACACCCTATCTTTAAAGACTTAACTTCTCTGCGTTCTTCTGGTTTCTGTCTACCCTAGATCCACTGATCAAATAAACAATCCTGCCCTTACTTAAAGACTTTGGTATTCTGCACAGTTTTTTTGTCTGTGCGAGATTAACTTCTCGCCAAGGAGTCCAAGCAGACCGGTGAAGGTAGATGGTGGTCTTGATGTAAATGGGGATGATTGCCACAACGACAGCGACGACGACGATGACGTTAGTAGTGACAACATTAAGGACGATTTCGATGCCGATGAACTTTTTGAAGGTGACGATAGTTTGATTGGCACATACCGAACATGCTGACCAGAAAACCAAGGAGTCTGACGTTGATGAAGATGGCAGAATGCAGTGGCGATGACTGATGGTGATGATGACTTGCTCTTTTTCTGACGAGTTCATCAAATGAAAATGGGAGGCGGACATCTGTACGACGAAAAAGACAATGACGACACCGATAACGATGATAAATGATGATGATGACGACGACGATGATGATGAAGATGAAGTTGATGATGATAACGATGGTTGTAATGATGTTGATGATAACGATGATGATGGTGATAATGACAATCGTGATGATGGTGATGGTGATGACTGCGATGATAATGAAGGTGGTGGTGGTGGTGGTGGTGGTGGTGGTGATGCTGATGATGATGGTGATGATGACGATGATGATGATGATGATGATGATGAGTGGTGGTGGTGGTAATGATGAGACAGTGAAGCTGATGGTGATGATGACGACGACAACAGCGACGATGTTTGACGACGACGACGTCCCTACCTGCTCTGGGGAGCGTCGGGCACCTGCCGGAGCTTGGTAACCAGGAGGCGGACGAGGTTGATGAGGATGAGGGTGTTGACCACCACGGACACCACCACCGGGGCGAAGGTGATCCACTGAAGGGGGTCCCCGTAAGACCAACACCTGCACATGGAATAGACAGACAGACAGATATACAGACAGACACACACACACACACACACACACACACACACACACACACACTCACTCACTCCTCACTCACTCAACACACACACACACACACTTACTCACTCCACTCACACACACACACACACACTCACACATACACTCACACTCACACACACACACACACACACACACACACACACACTCACTCACTCACTCACCCCACTCACTCACTCACCCACCCACTCACTCACCCACCCACTCACTCACTCACTCACTCACTCACCCACCCACCCACCCTCACACACACACACACACACACACACACACACACACACACACAATGTATACACAAATGAATACGCTCAGACATAAACTGTCACATATATTCACACAGATGCACATGCGCGCGCGCGCACACACACACACATGCACCGATAGATGTACGCACACACATGTACACAGACACGAACGCGCGCACGCGCGCGCGCGCGCGCGCGCGCGCGCACACACACACACACACACACACACACACACACACACACACATATCGCAGACACATACGTAGAGAGAAACACTGGCACGGTCACAAATCTTGTACATAGATACAGAACTACTAGTACACATTGGGACAGGCACACACTGGTGCGAAGACACTCTGGTATGTGGATGCCACATGGTTACTATGACACAAAAGCACAGGAACGCGGTACGGGAGTTCACAAATGCAGGGTAAGGTGAGGTAATGTTGCTTATAGCCCAGCCGACCGCAGAGGGCCATATCGGGGGCTGTCACCACGTTAAAATCAACTCAAGTCATCAAAAAAAAAACAAACAAACAAACAAACAAAAAAAAAAAAAACCTTTCACACATCTCTTTAAAATACATCTTCTGAAAGCGTACCAGAAACGTCGTTAAAAATCTTTCTTCCGTAAAAAAAAATCCTAGATCAGATGAAAAACGTTGATCTCTTTCAGAAACTCAAAGATGACGTCAGGCGGGACGTCTTCTGACACAGGGTTTTGATGGAGTCTGCTGTAAAGTGTTCATGTCTCACATCGTGCGAGTACGGGGACACGCAGGTACACACAGCGACACACAGGTGCGGGGGACACACCGCTCGGGAACGCTGTAGATACCGGGACACAGAGACACAGAGACACATTGCCAGTGTGGACACACTGGTACATGGACAAAGGCAGGTTCCGGGAAACATAGAAGTACGCAGACACACAGATACCGGGTACACTGTGGTACCGGGTCTGACGCGCACACACAAAACCGACCGGGAAACGTAAGTCTGAGAAGGAATCGGTACCCCCCTCTGCCCCCCCCTGCCCCCCCCCCCCCCCCCCCCCCCACTTTGCAATATAAAATGAAAATGGAAGAAAACTCTCTCCTACTGGTCCAGTGGTTTTGTTTCAAGTGGCGTAGGTTACACAAAATATGGATTATTAACCGAAGATTGAATATCAATGTGCTTAAGAAAAAAAAAAAGAACCCTACAAATGAACAAGAATAAAAAAAAAGAAAAAAAACGAGACTAAGAAAAAAAAAAGAAGAACAAAAACAACAAATGTAAAAACAACAACGAGGACGATGACTAAAAAAAAAAAAAAAAAAAAAAAAAACAACCAAACAAACAAACAAAAAAAACCAATGATGATAATAATAGCTATACTAACGACAACACAAGAACAACAACAATACAAAAATGATGGTGATGATAATGATGATGATATGACCCAACTACTACTACTACTGCTACTACTACTGCTACGACTACTGCGACTATTACTACTGCTACTACTTCTACTGACGATGATAAAAAAGATAATAATGATGTTGATGATGATGATAATAACTACCCCATGACCCCCCTTCTCCCCCACCATCCACCTTTCCCTCTTCCTGGAAACATCCACCACCACAACCACCACCACCGCAACACCGCCACCAGCAAAGTCACCGATGTCGAGAGAAGCCCCGGCCTACTCACTCGTTCAAGTTTTGCTGCAGGGTGCCGCCGTACAATGGCGTAAATGACCGTCAGGAGGAACGGGCTCCCTGCTCATCACACACACAGCAACGAATTCATGAGGTAGAAACCAATCCAGAAGAGTCCAACACCGAGAAAGAGTGCTCGCGCGCGCACACACACGCACACGCACACACACACGCATGCACACACACACACGCACGCACCGCACACGCACACACGCACACGCACACACACACACACACACACACAGACGCGCACACACACACCACACGCACGTGCGCGCGCACACACACTGTTCATCTGTCTGTCCCTGTCTATCTGTCCGTCTCTCTCTCTCCTCTCTCTCTCTCTCTCTCCCCTCCACCCCACCCCACCCCCCACCCACCCGTGTGGCACGACGTTCGCAAGACCTGAGTTTGAACAGAGAGAGAGAGAGAGAGCGAGAGAGAGAGAGACGGACGAGAGAGAGAGAGAGAGAGAGAGAGAGAGAGAGAGACAGAGAGAAAGAGAAAAGAAGAGAAAGAGAGACAGAGAGACAGAGAGAAGAAGAAAAACAAGAAGAAAAGGAGGAGAAGGAGGAGCAAGGAGGAGGAGAAGAAGAAGAAGAAGAAGAAGAAGGAAGGAGAAAAGAAGAAGAAGGAGGGAAAACAATGGACAAACAGGTGTCAGTCACCCTGAACTCTCACATCCCTCCGGCGTACCCGCAGGAGCACCCTTTTTGGCAGCCTCAGCATCACGGATACTGATCCCCCCCCCCACCACCACCAACCCCACCCCTCCACTCCACTCCCACCCACCGGGAGGGCCCTCCCTTGTCTGACAGGCTGCCTGTCTTCAAAGAGATGCTCACAGATACTGTCTGCATGTGATGGCATCGGCTGTTCCTGTGAGAAATACAGAGAAAGCTCGCTGGTTTTCTTTGTTTGTTTTGTTGTTTTTTTAGTAGTGTTATTAAATAGAAACAAAGAGTAAAAAACAGGCCAGAGAGAGAGAGAGAGAAGAGAGAGAGAGGAGGGAGAGAGGGAGCGAGAGAGAGAGAGGCTGAGAGTCCTGCTGTTATAGCCCAGCCGAGGGTGCAAAGGGCAGGATATAAGAGTTATCACAGGACGCCCGTGAAGAGTTCTCTCTTCTATAGAGGAAGAGGAGGTAGACAGAGGATAAGTCCTGAGGCTAGAGAGAGAGAGAGGAGAGAGAGAGAGAGAGAGAGAGAGAAGCTTCTTCTCTATAGAGAAGATGGGTCGAGGGAGAGGAGAGAGACAGGAGAGAGAGAGAGAGAGAGAGAGGCGAGAGAGGTAGACGAGAGAGAGAGCAGAGAAGAGACAGACAGACAGACAGAGAGAGAGACAGACAGACAGACAGAGAGAGATTCAAGTCAGTTTGATTCTGTTCATGCCGCTTGTAGCCCACCGCACAGGGCCATATTAGTGTTGTCACCTCATTAAAGGAACTGGAGACGAGAGAGAGAGAGAGAGAGAGAGAGAGGAGAGAGAGGAGATAAGAGAGAGAGAGAGAGAGACAGACAGACAGACAGACAGACAGACAGACAGAGAGATTCAAGTCAGTTTTGATTCTGTTCATGCCGCTTGTAGCCCACCGCACAGGGCCATTATTGTGTGTGTTGTCACCTCATTAAAGGAACTGAGAGAGAGAGAGAGGGGGAGGTGGAGAAGGAGGAGAGAGAGGACAGAGAGAGAGACAAAGGGGAGAGGAGGAGGAGGAGGAGGAGGAGGAGAAGGAGGAGGAAAGGAGAGGAGAAGAGAGAGAGAGATTGTTTCAGGAGAGAGAGGAGAGAGAGAGAGAGAGAGATAGGAGGAGGAGAGAGAGAGAGAGAGAAAGGTATTGACAATTGTTCAAAAGCGTTATCGTTGCTTCCGCTTCTCAAATCTAAGTATAAAAAAATCACTTAGAAATTAACATAGATGCCTTTTAAAAAATCTTTGTTAATTAACGATATAAAAGCAAAACCAAATAAACTGTGAAAATATTGATCGGTTTTCATGACTGCATTAGATGCTGGTTTCTTTGCCATAAATCTTGTTTGTCTGTGATGAAATAAGTGTGTTTTTTTTTCTCGCCTTTTGGAAGTGGGAGCTTTTCCGCCCCCTATGGCGCCGTAAATATAAAGGCTTTGACTTTATAATCTAATTTACTTCCTGTTGTGCACAGCACAGGATTTTTTTAAGAAAGTCGATTTTGATTTCGTCTTTTTTCCCCCAAATTTCCACACCCTTCTCCCGTCTTCACCTTGTCTCTTGTCTTGTGACACGCTGCCATATGTTTTTGTTCCAGTGTGATATAGCATCATCAACATGCGTGGACAAGAGTCCTGTATAACTGTACAAGTGCATGTGTGCTGCTTTCCGTGAACTGTGTTTAAACCGTGTGTTGGGAAATACGGACAACAAGGGACTGTGTTTTGTTGAATCCACTGTCTTCATTTAAGGACAGCGCGTCCCCACTCTTTCATCCTATGGTGCACCGCACGTCCATCATATTCACCCCCTTAAAAGCGGATCCTGCCACCTCATCCTGGGACGCAACACAATTCCGTACTGGTTCACAACTAAGAAGCCTTCCACACCCACTCCATTCAATGATGCACCATAGGGCCACCATATATCCTCTCTTTAAAGTGGACCGTGTCCACTCCATTCAGTGATGCACCACTCCAGGGCCACCATATCCATCCTCTCTAAGTGGCACCGTGTCCACTCCATTCAATGACCGTGTCCATCCTCCATCCGTGTCCACTGGATGCACCATTACATAATCCTCTCTAAAGTGGATACCGTGTCCCCTCCATTCAAAAGGCACCATATCCTATCTTCCCCCATCTGATAACTCATTACAAGTCCACTTTACTCCACGTACCCACCCCACCATACCCATTTCTCATGATGGTACTACAAGCCACCTATAACCACCCGTCAAATATGGACCCTGCTCACCCCATCTGATGATGCACTTAAAAGTCCGCTATGTTTACACTTTAAAAGCGCACCATACTTTTTTCCTGTCTGATGATACCATGTAAGTCTACTCAAATCACGCTTCCAACAGGATCCTGCGTGCAGTATCCGGTGACAACCCAGATGAAACCACACCACTTGAAAGCGCACTCCACCCATTCCCGTTCATTGATGCAACAGTCCACCATAGTCACTCTCTTCAGCAGCAGATTTTACTCACCCCGTCCACAGACGCACTGGAGGTGGACCCACAACAATCACCCTTCAAAAACACACATGCTGCACACCTCCTCTGATACTGACCACAATCCGCCTCACCTTTTGATCAAAAGCAGATGCTACCAATCCCAATTGATGATGCATCCAACTCCACTATATTCAATGCCTACTCCTTCCTGGGGGAAAAGTGAAACTATTCATTCGCCAATTGAATGATGCTCCCACCCCTTGCCCCCCTTCAGCTGCGTGCTCTCCCATCCTTCCCCCCCCCCCCCCCCCCACCGGTCCCCTCCTCCCCCCACTTCTCTCGTCCCCAACACTCGCCAACAACTTTTTTGGTTCTCCTGCTCCTCCTTCACTTTGTATGTTGTTTTGATCTGTCTGCAATTATCCGGGTTGCTCTGAATTGTCTACTGATCTCCATTTTGTCTGTGCGTCCCCTTCGCGCGCGCGCGCGCGCGCGCGTGTGTGTGTGTAAGGAAGGGAGGGAGGGAGGGAGGGAGGGAGAGAGAGAGAGAGAGAGAAAGAGAAAGAGAGAGAGAGAGAGACCATACACTGAGAGACACAGACCAGAGGGAGAGAGGCGGAGGAGGAGGAGAAGCAGAAGAAGGAGGAGAAGGTGAAGCAGAAGAAGAAGGACGAGGAGGAGAAGAAGAAGTAGTAGACGTAGTAGTAGTAGTAGTAGTATATTAGTATAAGTAGTAGTAGAAGAAGAAGAAGAAGAAGAAGAAGAAGAAGAAGAAGAAGAAGAGCACCAACAACAATAGCAATAACAAAATCAATAGCAATGAAAACTGCCCTCCAACAACAGCAACATCTGTCTGAATAAAGAAGAAGAAAAAGAAGACGAAGAAGATGACGCCTGCCACAAGAAAAAAAAAAAAAAAAGAAGAAGAAGAAGAAGAAGAAGACGCTGTTCACAAAGAGAAGAAGAAGAAGAATAAGAAGAGAAGAAGAAGAGAGACGCTGCCACAAGAAGAAGACGAAGAAGGAAGAAGAAGAAGAAGAAGAAGAAGAAGAAGAATGGAGAGAGAAGAAGAAGAAGAAGAAGAAGACGCTGCACAAGAAGAATAATAAGAAGAAGAAGAAGAAGAGAAGAAGAAGAAGAAGAAGAAGAAGAAGAATAAAAGACGAAGAATAAGAAGACGAAGAAGATAAAAACTGCCACAACAAGAAGAAGAAGACGAAGAAGAAGAAGAAGAACGAGAAATATTAAGAAGAAGAATAAGAAGAAAAAGAAGAAGAAGAAAGAAGAAGAAGAAGAAGACGAAAGAAGAAGAAGAAGAAGAAGACGACGACGAAGAAGAAGATAACGCTGCCACAAAGAAGAAGAAGAAGAAGAAGAAGAAAAGAAGAAGAAGAAGAAGAAGAGAAGAAGACGCTGCCAAGAAGAAGAAGAAGAAGAAGAAGAAGAACGAAAAGAAGAAAGAAGAAGCGAAAGAAGACGACGACGAACGAAGATAAACGCTGCACAAGAAGAAGAAGAAGAAGAACCTCCCACAATGGAGGAACAATCCTCAGAAGAGACCCCTCGATGCCACACGCTCTCCTGCACCCCCTCCCACATGCCCGCAGAGGCACCGTTCATCGGTAAACCTCGGAATCACAAACCCCTCCGCACATCCCCTTTCCACCGTTTCCCCCCCCCCCCCCCCTGCCCCCCGCCCCCGGGGTGAGGACTCCCTGACAGGCTGCCTGTCTTCAAAGAGATGCCACAGATACTGTCTGCATGTGATGGTACTGGCAGCCAACTCTCTGTAATAAATACAGCGAAAGCTCGCTACAGTTTTCCTTTTTTTTTAAAGTTAGAAAATCCAAACAAAGAAAACAAGAGAGAGAGAGAGAGAGAGAGAGAGGAGAGAGAGAGAGAGAGAGAGAGAGAGAGAGAGAGAGAGGAGAGAGAGAGAGAGATTCAGTTTTTAACGTTGCCTATAGCCCAGCTGACTACAAAGGGCCATTTTAGAGCTGTCACCACTTTGAAGTTAACTCTCTCCCTATAGAGGATGAGAGAGAGAGAGAGAGACCGACCGACAGACAAGCAGGCAGACAGACAGACAGACAGGCAGAGAGAGAGAGAGAGAGAGAGAGAGAGAGAGAGAGAGAGAGAGAGAGAGGGGAGGGAGAAAGAGAGAACAACAGAGAAGAGAGAGAGAGAGAGAGAGAGAGGAGAGAGAGAGAGAGTACCTCTGCTTCCGCTTGTCAAATCTGCGTAGAGAAAATATCATCGCTTAGAAATTAATATCGATGCCCTTTTCTGAAAAAAAAATCTGTATTAATGAATGACATGAAAGGAAAACCAAGTAAAAATTATTGAAAATATTGATCGATTGTCATGACGGCGTTAGATGCTGGTTTCCTTGCCATAAATCTTGTTTGTCTGTGACAGAATAGGGCTTTTTATCATTCGGTAAAGCAAACTTTTTACCCTCCATGGCGTCGTAAATATAACGGCTTTGGCTTTCAAATCTAATTTACTGCCTGTTGTTCAGCACAGGATTTTAAGAAAGTCAATTTTATTTCCCCCGAAGTTTTCGACATCCTTTTCCCTGTCTTCCCCTTTCTCTTGTTTTGTGACACACTGCCATCTTCGATCTGAAATGTTTTGTTTTAACGTAATAGAGCATCATCAATATGCGTGGACAAGAATCTTGTGTAGTAACACAAGTGCGTGTGTTGTCGCAACCCGAACTCTCTGAGCTTTGTGTGTTGGGACATACAGACAACAGGGAACCGTGTTTTTTGTTTTTTTGAGTTCACTGTGTTAATCTACATAGACGTTCTCACTCTATCAGTGAGGATGCACCACACCTGCACTATATTCACCCCTTTAAAAGAGGATCCTACCCCCCACCTGATCCACGGATGCAACACGCTTCCATTATAGTTCACATCCGAGAAGCATTCTGTACCCATTTCACTCACTGATGCACCAAAGTCCACCACACCCACTCTTTCTGAAGCGGACCGTGTCCGTTCCATTTCATGATGCGCCTCAAGTCCACCGTATCCTCCCCCCCCCGCCTCCTTCAAAAAGCGGATTCTATTTTCCCCGTCCGATAATGCATTACAAGTCTACTATATTCACCCCTTAAGAGCTAACAATACCTACCCCATCTCCTGATACAGTTCAAGGCACCTACATCTACCCCTCAAAGGCGGACCCTGTTTTCCCCGTCCGATAATGCATTACAAGTTCGCTATACTGCCCTCTGAGGAGCGAATGATACCTACCCACATTCAATGGCGTGCCACAAGCCACCTTTCAAAAGTAGACCCCGCCTCATCCCACCTGATTATGCACCACAAGTTCACTGTACACTTCCCCCCTTCCCCCCCTCCTATTTAAAGCACACCGTACCTGCCGCATCCAACGATGC
>JADBJO010003177.1:197500-230000 GCA_016801955.1 Conus betulinus | reverse complement strand
ATGCGTAAAGCGTAATTGGGATACGATTATCTAATAGGGTGCAGTGTTATCAATATATGCTTATCTGGTGGATGCAGGATAATGGAAAGGTCTGTTTACCTGATGGATGCAATGTAATTGCCACATTCTTAACTGATGGATGAAGCATAACAGATATATGTGATTACCTAATACGTGCTTAGTAATAAGTCTCTCTCCTGTCTCTCTCTCTCTTTCTCTGTATGTATGTATGTATGTATGTATGTATGCACATATATTTTTTTTTTTTTTCACACACACACACACACACACACACACACACACATATAATATATATATATATATATATACTATATATATATATATATATATATGACACACTCGTACACACACATTATATCTATATCTATATATTCAAGATACACAAGAATACTTTATTATCTCAATTCTGAGAAATTACAATCGTGCTGTTGACTAACTATACACTAGTGACATAAATAACATGAAAAAACAATGAACAATAAACAAGTAGGGTACCTCAGCAACAATAACAAGTAGGGTAACTCAACAACAACACACACCCAACAAAAATCAATTTAGTTACAATGTAAAACCTCATACATGTAGATAAACACATACTAAACACACACACACACACACACACACACACACACACCATTTATTTTCAGAATTTGCTAAAAACAGAAACAACACTGTTAGACCTAAATTCTGATTAAAAGAAGCATTAAAGTGTGACGGTGATGATGATGATGATGATGATGATGATGATGATGATGATGATGCACATAATAAATGATCAAGCAATAGTAAAACCCATTTGAGTAAACAACAATACTTATAATAGATTTTCAGTATTACATAATGGTCAAACTTGATTTCACAGAATTTTAAAATACATGTACAATGGTAAATAACAGCAAAACACATAAAAGTAGTCAGATCACACACACACACACACACACACACACACACACGCGCGCGCGCGCGCACACTCATACGCACACTGCACACACACATAATTATGCTCACATGCATGCGCGCACACACACACATGCACACACACTTGAATAAATAAATTAATTAACATAAAGATAATAAAACAATCGGTAACAACTATGCCTTAATCAAATCAAATTTTCGTTGTAGCACACAAATGATAAAAATACAGAATATAAGAAAACAATTAAGTGAATAATTATGGCAAAGAACAGTAAAATACATTTAGTAAACAACATACCACACACACACACACACACACACACACACACACACACACACACACACGCAATATACATACACATTTATTACGTCCCCCCTCTCCCTTTGTACCCCCCCCCCCCCCCATCCCGCACACACACACACACACACACACACACACACACACACACACACACACACACACACACACACACACACACACATTACTGCTTGTTGAGAAGGGATATAGACATTGGGATAAACTCTCTTTTGTTCTGACCAATCGGACCGCTGGCATCCTGAACAATCCGCCAGATGGCAGCAGTTCATAATTATGGGCCAGGACATGCGAGGAGTCTTTTGCAATTTCTCTTGCCTTTCGTACTGCATGCTTCTCATACAATTCACTCATGCTCGCTTGCGTTTCACCCACAACTTTTCCCACACACATTCACAGTCTTGTTCAACACATTCTTTTTTTCAATTGAGCCCACCCAAACCAGCGCAAGAAGCCAAAGGTTAAAACAGATTCAATAAAACATCTGTAAAACGGCAAGGATTTTTGAGTTTTACATGGAACGAGCGCAGCTTTTGCAAACAGTAAACCCTGGACCGACATTTCTTCTGAATAGCTGCAGTGCTGAAATCAAAAGTTAGTTTGTTTGAACGGGGGGAAACAGAGTTCCCTGGTAACATACTGACTGAGTTCTCCTGGCAAGAAAGCTCATAATCCAAACAATCAATCTTGGGGAAACCTGAAGAGTGAGTAGTTTCTGTGCCATGAGGTGAGGTTGCTTACCTGATAAGGTAATCGGTCTATGCCTACCTGATGCGAAGGTAATCGGCCTTTGTCTGCCTGAGGAGAAGGTAATCAGCCTATGCTTACCCGAGGAGTACAGGCAGTGTAGTTGCTATAGGGCCGACTGGTAGAAGGGTCGACGTACCATGTCCCATTCTCATTGCATTTCTTTGTGGCAGTGGCTGAAACACACACCCAAGCGAGCATGCACGCAGAGTAGACAAACACACATATACATATACATATACCCCCCCCAGCCACCCCCCCCCCCCCCCCCCCAAAAGAAAACAAAACAAAAGAAAACACACACACACACACACACACACACACACACACACACACACACACACACACACACACACACCGCCTAGAGAATCAGTAAGACCAAATTTATCAGAGCACCTGTTTTAGGATGTATATATCCCAGATGAAATACCCTGCAACGATGGTTCACAAATATGTATTGCATATTCTATCCTTCATTCCATGAACGGGCACTGGGCACGCTCAAACATGCCCACGGAAGCACGCAGACACAAACATAAATTCTGGTTTAATGGTGTTCTCTCTCTCTCTCTCTCTCTCGATCTCCTCTCTCTCTCTCTCTCTCTCTCTCTCTCTCTTGTGGGTCGGTGGCCTCCACAATAAAACCTGTGTCAGAGTCAGTGTCGGTCTCTCTCTGTCTCTGTCTCTCTCTCTCTTGATGTCTATCTGTCTGTCTCTGTCTTTCTGTTTCTGTCTGTCGTTCTTTCTCTATCTGTCTACCAGTGTGTGTGTGTGTGTGTGTGTGTGTGTGTGTGTGTGTGTGTGTGTGTGTGTGTATGTATGCGTGCGTGTGTGAGTGTGTGTGCGTGTGCGTGTGTGTGGGTGTGTGTGTGCGCGCGCGCGCGTGCGTGTGTGCGAGCGTGTGTGTGCGTGCGTGTGTGCGCGCGCGCGTGTGTATATGTGTGTGTGTGTGTGACATACCCACTCCAATGTAATTTATGTGTATCTGTATGTTTAATGTAAATGACTGCGAGTGTGTGTGCGAGAGAGAGAGAGAGAGAGAGAGAGAGAGAGAGAGAGAGAGAGAGAGAGAGAGAGGTGTGGTGTGTGTGTGTGTGTGTGTGTGTGTGTGTGTGTGTGTGTGTGTGTGTAAAGTATCTGGATGTTGTTATCTCAAGGAAATGACAGCGCTTGAAATAGCAAGATATCTCTGCCAAAATTTACGAAAGCCTTCCCTCTGCTAAACACTAAAATAAAAAGCATACTAAGCATCGGCACACCCCCCACAAGGCCGTGCACGTTCCGCACACGCGCGCGCTCGGGCACGTATAGATACACACACACACACACACACACGTTCCGCACACGCGCGCGCTCGGGCACGTATAGATACACTCACACACACACATGCAGAGAGGCAGGCAGATAGACAGACGCTCTCACATGTACAGGCACACACACACATACATTCTCTCTCTCTCTCTCTCTGTCTCTCTCTCTCACTCACACACACACAACAAACAAACAAACACAACACACATACACACACACACACATACACACGTGCGTGGCTCAACGCTCACACACACACACACACACACACACACACACACACACACACACACACACACACACACACACACACAAGCACACACAGAGAGAAAAAGCGGCACACAAACATATACGCACACGCGCGCGCGCTCGCATACACCACACACACACACACACACACACACACACACACACACACACACACACGTACAGGAAAAGAGAAAGCCAAACGTACGCACACACAGGCTTGCTCCCACCCACACGCACGCACAGGTAGACACAAACACAAACGCATACACACACACGCACGCACTCACACGCACACATATGCACATACACACACACATACACGCACGCACACACACACACACAGAGGCAGACAGACAGACAGGCAGACAGACAGGCAAGCAAACAGAGAGAGAGAGAGAGAGAGAGAGAGAGAGAGAGAGAGAGAGAGAGAGAGAGAGAGAGAGAGAGAGAGAGAGAGAGAGAGAGAGAGAGATTGGGGCGGGGGGTGTACACACGCACAAACAAGTGACCCTTGCATTGATTGTTGGGTGTTGGGCTCAGACTACGGGGAAATAGATACTCTGCGGAGGAAATTGGAACATCAGGCAAATGACCACATAACGTCAACCACCTGCAGGAAGATAATGGGCTTAATGTGTGTGTGCGTGCGTGTGTGTGTGTGTGTGCGTGTGCGTGTGTGTGTGTGTGTGTGGTGTGTGTGTGTGTGTGACGTTGACAGCTGTAAAGTACGTACGTCTCCAACTACAGACAGGTTTTGAAAGTATGGTGAACGCTAAAACTTCAAGCTGTGATGAATGTGATAAGTTAAAGTAATGATTGAGAGAGAGAGAGAGAGAGAGAGAGAGAGAGAGAGAGAGAGAGAGAGAGAGAGAGAGAAAGAAAGAGAGAGAGAGAGAAGAAGAAGAAGAAGAAAGAAAGAAAAAGAAAGAAAGAAAACACCTTCCCTCCCCGTCGTTGATTTTCCGTAACTCCACCCAGATCTTTACACTGAATCCGGAACACACATTCTATTTACATAATCACTTGCCATGGTCACTCAGTCGCAAAGTTACAAGGTGTTCGAGGGAATCTAAAGTCGTCCATTCCAGTCACTTGAAGGCAACATGTTTCATGCACTTTGACAAGACCACCATCTCACCCATTCGCATACATTCAAAGTTTTCCGTCATTGCAAACCTGCACTTTTTCTATTTAAAAGACGAGCACAACATAAGTATTTCAGCAAGGTAAAAAGAAAAAAAAAAACAGAAGAGAGAGAGAGAGAGAGAGAGAGAGAGAGAGAGAGAGAGAGAGAGAGAGAGAGAGAGAGAACAGACAGACAGACAGACAGACAGACCGACAGACAGACAGACAGACAGGGTGGTGTTTGAGATAAATTTCTATTATTTTCTCTTCTTCGAGCGAGACAGGTAATGTCGTGTGAGTACACTGATGTTGTTTAGCTGCAGTGAACTTTTGTTTGTTTCGGAACAGACATATTCTTGTCGCCTTGGATCTCAAGAAACTACACTCCCATAAATTGTTTTCTTTTGTTTGGTTAGTTAGAGCAGATGTTTCGTGTATTTTTGCCTCAGTTTGTAACGTTGCAAGAAAAAACGTATAGCTGCAGCAGCTGGTTATAACGACAAAACGAAGGGAAACGTCAGTTTCTTGAGCAAACATTGGTTTGATTTCTAGAACTTTAGCTTGCATTTAATTTCGAATGATTGGATTCATCTACGCACATTAAATTTGAAATGCCGCGCATTTATGTGCACGAGGGTTCTAGAAAACTGAACTAAAAAGTCCAGATGCTGCCAAAGCAGTCGTGGAAAGAGAAAGCTTCATGGCGAAACGTTAACCAAATGAAACGTAGGCCTGTTTAGAAGGATCACAGAGCATGAGTGTTTTTATATTTGGTCCTTTAAAACGCACTCTTTCATGTTTCTTTGTTTGTTTCTTCTTTTGGCTCTCGCTTTCTTTCGTTCTTCTCTTTCGTTCTTCTTCTTCGTTTCTTGTTGTTCTACCCCCCCCCCCCCCCCCCCCCCCCCCCCCTGTCTTTTGACTTACTTACTTCCTTTCTTATTTCTTTTTCCTGTCTCTCTTCCCTTCCTTCCTTTTTGTCTTCTGCCTCTCTATGTTGATCCCTCCCTTTCTTGTCTTCCTTTCTGTCTGTCTTTTTGTTGACTCATGTCTTCTTTTCGTTCCTCTTTCCTGGCTTTTTCCACTCTGCTTTTCTTTCTTTCTTTCTTTCTTCTTGTTCCCTCCTCTACCCCATTTTCTCTCTCGTTCTTTGTTCTCTTCTTTGTATATTACAATTTTCATGAAGTAATAATAGTAATAATAATAATAATGGTAATAATAATGATGATGATTATTCATGGCGCTTAATCTTACATCGTAAGCCCTACGCGTTTATAAGGAAATAAAAGGTTAAAGAAAACATACATGAAACCAATAAGAAGATGAATATTGCAATAAGTACCATGCATCTACAAACACGGACACACACACACACACACACACACACACACACACACACACACACACACACACACGTGCGCGCACGCACGCGCGCGCGCACACACCCCCACCCACCCACACTACATGACACCATACACACTGTCGCACAACACTTGGCCACACACACTGTCGCGCAACGCGCGGCCACAACAGCACACACGCACACGCACACACACACACACACACACACACACACACGCGCCCCCCCCCCCCCCCCCCCCCACACACACACACACTCAACATCGCATCGTCAAACATTTTTTCAGGTCTGGAAAAACTCCGACATAGTACGTGTTTGATCTGTATACAAATTTGGTTGCTACAGAAATGAGAGAATGAGAAAATAGCTTGGTCTGTATTTACTTAACAAATACTCTGTTTTAGCCTACCATTTAGCTGCCGTCTTCTGCCTGTCTTCATTTCTGTTCCTCTCATGAATGTCACAGGAGGTGAATTTCATGCTCTTATAGAATATCCAAGCTATCATGCTCAACGAAAGAAATGTCTCTTTATTGTAACAAAACCTTTTTCTGCCCCCCCCCCCCCCCCCCCCCCCCCCCCGCAAGTAATACGCTCTCGTTCTCGTTCATACAGGAAATACATAAAAAAAAGTACTGCTTACTTCACCTTCATTAATCTTCAGCAAGGTAAACGTGGGTATACCGTTCCTGTCCTTTACACTTTATGTATATGCTGCTCAAAACAATTGAAAGGCCACTAGGAAATACTCTCGCTATTTCACAACAGAACGGAAACAACCCAAAAACAATGCTTTTGAACTTTACTTCAGCCATTAATCAAAACATCAATGACACAGATTAATGACAAAATTGATTTGAACAGCATGTTTTGTCACTTTCAAGTCCACTACCCATCTTTTCAAAAGTCAGAACGCCAGAGATACACAAAAACACAGTCAGTAACGCGTGTGTCCGCCATTTGCGTGGATGCACGCGATGCACCTTTGCCTCATGGATTGAGTCAGAGTCCTCAGAGTCATCTGGGGTATTGCCTGCCACTCCTGCTCAAGGAACTGGAACAGCTGGTTGAGGTCAACTGGGGGGGGGGGGGGGGGGGGGGGGGGGTGATGCTTCGAAGTCGCCGGCCCAGCACGTCCCATAGGTGCTCGATTGGATTAAGGTCCGGTGAGCAGGCTGGCCAGTCCATGTGGATCACGTGTTGCTGCTGAAGAAAGTTGTTGACGACTCGAGCCCTGTGAGGTCTGGCGTTGTCGTCTTGAAGAACCGCGCCTGGTCCAATAGCTTGCAGCGCTGGCAGCACAAGGGGCTGCAGGATGCCATCCCTGTAGCCCACACCGTTGAGGTTGCGTTGCACCATGTGCAGGGGGGGGGGGGGGGGGGGGGGGGGGGGTCTCTGTAGTTCCGTGCCATCCCTCCCCACACCATTATGGATCCACCACCATAGCGATCACGCTCGCTCACGAGACCATCGTGATAGCGTTCTCCTTGCCGCCGCCAGACACGGTTCCTGCCGACATGAAATGATAAGGCAAAGCGGGACTCGTCAGTAAACAATACTCTTGCCCACTAATCTCTGGTCCATGCTAAGTGACGCTGAGCCCAAGCCAAACGAGCAGCACGGTGAGCTAGTGTCGGGACAGGACGGACAGCTGCTCGTCTTGAGCGCAGGTGTGCTTCTCTCAACCGGTCCCGAATGGTCTGGTCACTGACGGTGACATTGCCGGCTGCTTGCAGCTGCCCCCTGAGTGTGTCAGAAGTGGCCGTTCTCTGCCTCAGAGCTAACAGGACAACAAAACTGTCCTGCTGCCTGGAGGTGGACCTTGGGCGTCCTGGACGTCTTCGCTCAGCAACACTTCCTGTCTGGTTGAAGCGGTCTCTCTCAAAGTCTGAATGACTGAATGGGCGACTGACAGTCGACGACCAACCTCTCGCATCCCCACGCCCTCCTGAAACCACGCAATTGCCTGCACATGGTCATCCTGACTCAGTCGTTGTATCCGAGGCATGGTTGCAAAAGTGCCGTAAACACAAGCATAAATGCCCACCAGTCTCTCAAAACTGGCTGATCCTGTGTTCAGATAAGACATGGGTTGCACGTGCATTGCAGTATTCCTGCAGTTCAGATGTGCTCTGTTGCACAGGCCTGTTTAATTTTGCACCCTTTTTTTTTTCGTGCAGTATGTACACATTTCAGTTCACCGCTGTGATGTGTGCACGACACAGACTGAGTTGATTTCTGATCAAATTCAAGTTGACTGATCAGGCATGCAACCTAATTCAGTAAGTTTGGGTTGGTGCAGTGCCGTGTTATTGGAAAAAAATAAAGTCAAACAAGGTACCCTAAAAAGTGGTAGTGGCCTTTCAATTGTTTTGAGCAGTATATATTCATGTGTGTGTCATGTGTGTGTGTGTGTGTGTGTGTGTGTGTGTGTGGTTTGAGACGTTGACTTCTTGTGTTTAATCTCACTATCTCATTGTCTTCATTGTGTTCTCGGTGCCTGGACAAGAGTGTCGAACTTCAGGTCTCGCTCATGGAACGTCGACAAACAACCAGTCAAACAAAACAAAGGAGAGTTCCCCCTTGTAATCAACAACTAAAGTAATCAACAACTAAACAACTTTGTTCTGTAATTACATACACGTTCTCTTCTTCAAAAAAGACAAACATGTTTTCCGAAATTACATCAATGGTCCTCATGGACTAAAAGAAACCCCCCTTTTTTTCCATGTTCGCACACACACACACACACACACACACACACACACACACACACGCGCGCGCGCGCGCGCGCGCGCACACGCACACATTGTTTTTTTTTTATAAACAGTTTTCTTGTCCTTACAAACCTATAACAATTCTTCAACGATTTCCAGTCTTTAGGATCTCTTCGTCGACTTACGCAACAAATCGCAAACCGTGCTTCTGCCCCTCTCAAGAAAAAAAAAAAAAAAAAAAAGACTTTCGTCCTTTTCTAACTTGGGAACAACTTCCTGAAAGGAATTAAAAGAAGATATATTAATCAGCATATCATTCTCTATCTAAAAGACATCTGCCTTCCTTTTCTTTCTCTTCAAGTTTCATTTTCTTCATCATCGCTTACCTGATGGTTTTCTCTTTACACTGGTTGACCGCGGCCATCAATTCACACGATTAAACAAGACACCAGCTGTGCTTTAAACACAAAAAACTATGAGGCATGCGTGTCTTCATAGCCTCTGTGTAACTACAGCACCGTCGACGACCGGTCTTCCCCCAGTCTGCCTTCAACTTCTCACACCTGACAGGTGACAAATCTCCCTGAGCTCTCTTGTTCACCGTTCAGTATGTTTGCATGCTGCACGGTTTTCTTTGAACTGGTGAGCGAAGGTACAAGACTCTGAAAATCCTTCCTCCCCCCCCCCCCCCCCCCCCCCCCCACACACACACACACACACACACACACACACTTTTTTCTCGATAGTCTGCACAAACTATACATATTTTCCGTCGACACGCTCTCCTAAACAAACAAACATACATATGAAACTACCAGGAAGTTGGACAATTCCTGACAAGGATTCAAAGATGAAGTCATCGTGAATGCCTGTCCTTGTTTCTGTGTCTATGAATCTCTCTGCGTCTGCCTGTCTGTTTGTCTGTCTGTCTCTGTCGTCGTCTGTCTGTCTCTGTCTCTCTTTTTCTCGCGCTCGCTCGCTCTGTCTGTCTGTAAGTCTCTGTCCATCTGTCTATCTTACTGTCTCTCTGTTTCTTTCTCGTTCACTCGCTTCACTCGCTGTCTGTCTGTGTGCTCCCCCCCCCCCCCCCCACCCTCCCTCTCTCTGATTCTTCTTGCGAAATACCTTCATCTGCTTCTCGCTTTTCTTGCTGGATCCCCCACAATCCCGGATATGATTCACGCTATGCATGCACTGGCAATACGGATATGAATAAATGAATGAATTCGTTCCTGCTGACGTGTCTTGCGCCGTTCCTGGATTGTGCTGGCTCTACCCAGGGTGTCAGGTAGACAATGTTTTATATCCGCAGTTCTTTCGTTGCCACTAGGGATCAGGAAGAAAGGGGAAAGAGCAGGATGGATCGGGCAAGAAGGGTTGGGAGTGGGATGGGGGGAGAGGACGAGAGAAACGGTTTTGAGGGGGTGTAAGGAGGCTGGGGGAGGGAAGGGGGGGGGGGGGGGGGGGGTATAGGGCGAAGCCCGAAGCAGAGGTGGGATTCCTTGTGTCTTCCGCTATATGATTCCACATTTCCATACTGTTCTCACAGTTTGTGTTATGTTGTGCGGGTTCTCTTACTTTGCGTTTAATCAAACATCTGACGTTTTTACGTTGACCCACAGCTTCATTTTGGAGTTTGCCTACAGCTTCATTTTGGAGTTTGAACACAGCTTCATTTTGAAGTTTGCGCCTGTTTGTTTCCGTCATTTTTCATTCCATAGGCCGCCCAAAAAGTGTTCCATTTTTTTTGCCATGAGATCTATGTTGAGGTTCTGGTTTGTATTCCAATTCATTTCCATTGCACATTCACATCCAAATTTCCGCCTTTGTTAAGAGCCGTGTTTTGGGGATTCTGTTTCGAGTTCCACTAACTTTCCGTTCCAGCATGTACACAGACCTGGCCATAATTCTGCCTTCCCGTTAGTCTATACTGTTGCAGTTCTTTAAAGAAAAAATGCTGTTGTGTTTTTTTTATGATGACTTATGCTGGTCCAATATTTCCAAACTGCAGATAGATAGCTAATACCCGCCGTGTCTGACGTTTGATAATTCAAATCATGGCATGTGTATTTACTGGCTTTGCAGGGAGACAACTCCACTGTTCCCACACATCTTTCTTTCCCCAGCTTCATTCCGATGTTGATGTGTGATAGAGAGCCCCCCCCCCCCCCCCCCATTTTGTCCCCACAATACTGTATTTTAGTATTCCTCTGTTTCTTACACTGCTTATTTTCTATGTTTCTCTATTTTCTGACAGCACTGTGTTTCCATAGTTCTCTGGGTTTTTTTTTTTCACACCACTGTATTTCCATAATTTTCATGTCTTCTCTCACACTTCTGTATTTCCATATATCTTACCATTCACACGTCACTGACGTATTTTCATTCTGTATTTGCTGATTTTTTTTATGCTACACATTACCATTCTTATTGTTCCGTCAGGTGATATCCTTGTTCTCCTTTCAGTATTATTCTGCCTCTTTCTGCCGGATCTTAATCTTCCTTCCAATAATATCATTATTCTTCCTCTCACCTTCTTCATCCTTCACCCAGCTCTTAGCTTCCCACGAGTAAGCATATGGAGCGTTTGGGATACAAAGATTCAGGAACACAAGAGATTAGGAAGTACATGGATTTGAAAATACAAAGATGTGAAAATATAGATATTTACGGTTTTAACAAGACAGACTTTAGGACTGAAGTAAGTTTCTTTTTTCACGAAGACGAAGAGAAAATTTGAAAACCATAAAAAAAAAATACAAAACTGTGGAAAGAAAAAGGTAAGAACAAAACAAAAAAAATGAGACAGAAAGTCCGGGAGAAACGATCGACAGAAAATGAAAAAGAAAGAAGAAGGAAAGAAAGAAAGGGAAGCAGAGAAAGGGAATACTAGGAAGAACATGAGGAAATTAGAATGGAAACCCTTAGAAGAGAGAAGAGCCCTTTATTAAACTTAATACCTTCTTCAAAGGCAGAGCTAAACTAATTGATATCCGAATGGAACAACTAGTATTTTAATAAAAGTAGCACCAGGAGTGGCGGTCAATCTTATGCCATACCTGCATTAAATATTGACAGCCATTTACATTCGTTTTATCCTAGTTCTCCAAGGTTATGGAATTCACTGCCGGGTGCCATCAAGATTGCCACAAATGCAGTCTCTTTTAAAAATCAAACTCATAAGACAATCTTGAGATCTGCATATTGATTGACTTTTCTATTTTAACTTCCCCATATGTTTTATGTTTACCTAGGCCTTAACCTGGCCATTGCTTTTAACCTTTTAAATATCATGTGCGACCCCTTGTTGCCAAATTTTTGCTCCAGGGGCCAACAGGCTGAGTCGCATTTTCTTTCTTTTTTTTTATATGCGCGCTGGTGACCTACTCATTTTAAGTGCACCAGCTTTTAAGGAAGAAAAAGAAGAAGAAAGAAAGGAAAACACTAGAAGGACAATAGAAAAGAACGAAAGAAAGACAGAAGGGGCAGAAATAAAGGATGAACAAAAGAAAAAAAAAATAGAGAACTCTTAGAAAAACATCAGGTTGAAATAACGAAACAAAGAAAGAGAAGATAGAAGAGACGATAAGAAAGAAAGAAAGGGGAAGGGGGAGGGGTTCCTAATACAACTCATTTCTTTTAATTAATGAAAACACTGTCAGTCGTCTGCAGTTTAAAAAACCACAATGTAATCACCTGTCTTCTCCGCTGTTCGGCGAGGTGGAAAATGGTGAGGAAATAACGAACAGTGTGGAGAAAATAAAAACAAAATGGGAAGACATCACTGAAATTGTGTAGGAAATAACTGGATATACGGAGGAAAATAACAGGAAAAGACACGAGGGAAATAATGGGAAACATGGAATATGTAATACGATACAGGGAGGAAAGAATAGGAAAATATGGGGGAAATGACCAGAAATACGGAGGATAAAAAAGAAAGTAATAATGAGAAGATAACAGGAAATAAAAAGGAAGTAAGTAAATATAGAAAAAAAATAACAAGAAACGTGGAAGGAATATCAGGAAATATAATAAATGAAGTCACCGGAAACGTGACATACATAACAGGAGAAGTAAACAAAAAAGCCTGCCATGACCATGGCCACGTGCGTCGAAACCATACACCTAAAGATTACAACAGCGTTGGTCAGCATACTCGTCCAAAAAACTGAAAAACAATGGCCCCACAGTAGACTGGAAGACTGGCAGCACATTCTTCCAGCCTGAAGGACTATAGTCCCTCAGTAGACTGGAAGACTGTCAGCACATTCTTCCAGCCTGAAGGACAATAGCACCACAGTAGACTGGAAGACTGTCAGCACACTCGTCCAGCCTGAAGGACAATAGCCCACACTAGACTGGAAGACTGTCAGCACACTCTTCCAGCCTGAAGGACAATAGCCCACACTAGACTGGAAGACTGTCAGCACACTCTTCCAGCCTGAAGGACAATAGCCCCACAGTGGACTGGACAGTCAGCATACTCGTCCAGACTTAAAGACAATAGCTACACGGTGGATCAGAGGACTGTTCACTGACCGTTTCGACAAAAGAACATCAGAAAAACGCTACAGTGCTTCTTAGGAAAAAAAAAAGAGAGAAGAAGTCCCATGTGGCAGAGATAATCGCCAATGAGCCATCATTGCTTGCCGATCGTGATGCTCTGACGTCATACTGTTCAGCCAGCCACCTCTTTCTTTGACTACAACCTGCTGCAGCTCCACAGCAAAGAGAGAGAGAGAGAGAGAGAGAGAGAGAGGAGAGAGAGAGAGAGAGAGAGAGAGAGAGAGAGAGAACGAAATTAACTGCTAGTAAGCTGTACCGCCCATTTAGCTAATCGACGCGATGCGCATTGACAAAACGCGACAGTCTCATTAACATGGACACCACAGCAATGCTTTTTATTTTTCACATTACATGACAAAGTCGTGAACGCCAAAATGTCTGTGATATGTGTGCATAATCCAGTCAGGGGGGGGGGGGGGGGGGGGGGGGGGGGGGGGGGGGGGGGGGGGGGGGGGGGGTCCTAGGTAGAAACTAGATCAGGCCGAGGAGAGCGTGCAACCGCCGTAGTGCACGTGCTTGAGTGTCTGCGTGTTGTGTGTGTGTTGGCACGTCTTCCTTTCCGCAGGTGGGGATTATTTGACGCGTTCTTCCGATGTTCCTGCTTCACGTACCAAAACACACAGTCATCTTCCGAACACGGCTCACAGGAATACTCTACACACAATGTCATCCGACTCGCACATCAACACACCCACACCATCTGTCTGATGAAGCACGATCTTTCTGAATGCCAAATTTCTGTTCTTGTCTCTCAAGCGTTTCTGTACCCCGCTGTGTCAGTCAAAGTAGCAACATAATCGTTCACCACTGCCGTATCAAAGCCTGCCACTGTTCTGTCTATTGAATGCTGTAAGGCCTATGTCGATGACGGAGTGCTGGATTTCCTGATTAATGATGTCACACTCAGACTGACAAGGGCACAAAGGCAGAAGATCTTGAACATCAGACGTGTCCGATTCGCTGTCGATGTGTGCAGGCTTGTTGTGTTGCTCAGTGGCATCCAGTGTAGTGCATACTGTACTGCGATCTTCCACTTTCGTATTGAAAAAAAGCCAGTTCATTCGCTTCAAAAGTGCTTTCGTTTTCAGCACCAACCTGTTCAAGTCGTCTTTTTTTTTTTTTTTTTTTTTTTTTTTTTTGCTGCTGTGCTCTTTTTTTTGATCAAGTCGAACCTGGCTGGGCGGTTTCTTTCTATGATATTGAACTCGCATTTCCCGTTTCAAAACACAGGATCCACCATTGTTGTTGTGAACGGGACGGCTGGCTTTCAGTAGCCAGACGACGATGGTGTCGCTGCCTTCACCTTCAATTGTCTAGCTTGACACTGCGTTGTCGGTCAGCAGGGCGTAAAGGGCTGTCTCCACAGTCGCTGGAAGTCCAGCAACTTGCATTTTCAAAGAATAATCGAAAATACTGTTAGCAGCTTAGACAAACGGCGCCCTGTCGCCTCGTGTCAAACCACGTGACCGAGAGAGAGAGAGAGAGAGAGAGAGAGAGAGAGAGGGTCGGCAAAAGACCCGTGTCCCCTCATTGCTCACTCAGTGACCAGATCTTCTCATACAAGAAACAAACACACAAGTGTAAATTTTTTTTTTTTTGCGGATTGTACTGTGCAAGGGAAGTATTGTTTTCGATCTCTCGTCCTGTATTTGTTGAAAAAGGCGCTTTGGCCGAAATATCCAGAAGTTTTGTGGCGTCTTTTGTAAATAAAATAACGTACTTTACACTTGTTGTGTGCTTGTTTGTTTGTTGTATGTTCCAGTGACGCGAGCAGCAGTCTGTTTCATCTTCTTTCAGACCTTCTCATGCTTCAGCTTCAGCTTCAGTTTCCTTGCGGTGTCACTGCCGTGCGGACTAGTCCATATACGCTACACCACATCTGCCAAGTTTTGTAGATCACACTGCATACGATTTTAAAGGTTGATGATTTGATGTATTAATGATTAAGATGAGAAAATTGAAGAAAAAAGGGTCTCGTGCAATCGCAATAGTGGCAGGACACGGCATATCCATGCCATCAGCTTAGCTAAACTGCTACGAGCGTGCCTGCAGTAGACATGGGCAGCACCCTTCTTGGCTGTTCGTCTGCGAAGAATTGCTATGAAGAATACGAGATAGGAAGAAGGAGATGTAGTGAAAGAAATGAGAACAGAGGAGGCAGGGTAGGAAATGCTGAAAACATACGCTAATAGTTCAGCTGAAATGAACAGAGAGTATGGACAACGAAACCGGAAGCAAACGAAAGGTTGAAGAAAGACAGATGTCAGACACATACCAAAAACAGCACGAACAAAGACAACACAAAAAAAAACCCTGAAAGGCGGCGGAAAGAGAATTCAATAAGGAATAAAATGTATAAGAAAGAAAAAAGATGAAATGTTTGAAATTCATTAATAAATCAAAGAATACCCCCCCCCCCAACACACACACACACACACACACACACACACACACACACACACACACACACACACACACACACGAAAGAAACCATGAAATTAAGGGAGAAAAAAAAAGAAAATAAAGAAGCCAATGAACAACCAAAAAACCCAAAAAACAGAACAACAATAAGAAAGCATAAAAAAACAAACAAACACAAACAAGCTAAAAAGCAAAGGACTGAAGAAAGACAGGAACAAGCAAACATAAAGGAATCATAGAAAAGTAAAACAGCATCTGGTCGTCTTCTCGGCAGACAGGCAAAAGACAACGGGATCTGCAGGAATCCAGTCACGGAAATGCCTCACAACAATACTGTCAGGATCCAATTTCTCATGATGAGATCTGACATTACAGAAGCCGTTATGAGTGGAACACAATACACAAGAAAACCTCCTTTGCATACACAAAGCACGCGAAGATGCGGTGCCTCTGTCTGTCTGTCTGTCTCCCCCCCCCCCCTCTCTCTCTCCCCCCCCCTCTCTCTCTCTCTGTCCTAACGTTGATAGTTTGGGGGTGTGTTGAAAAACACACCCCCACTCCCTCTACAAACAAAGCACCGCCACCACTACTGTCACGAATCCCCCATCAACACACACATGCGCGCGCGCACACACACACACACACACACACACACACACACACACACACACACACACACACACACACACACACACACACACACACAAACACACACACCACCGTGCCATAGTGTTTAGAGTCACTGATTGTTGTTAGGAAGCCACGGGTTCGAATCCAATGAAAAAAAAAAAGATGTTATTGTACAAGCCTACATATCGAAGTTGTTAATGTTGCGGATTCTCGGCTGGAGGATCGTGATTTCGCATCCCATTATAGCAACTTATCTGTGGGATATTTCCGCCCCGACCGGCTCCTACCCAGTGTTGAGTTTGTAACAGCCTTAACCGGGTAGATTGGAACCACGCAGTCGAGTTTCATACACTCAGTGGGTTCCTCTTTAAGAGTGTCGTTTAAACTTCCTGAGCAGTTCTGCAGGTGGCTGTCATTCTGGGGTGTGGTTGACGTCGGGATATAATTATCATGAGACTAAAGCGTAGAGTACAGCCCCGTCATGCAGTCTCAGACCCCCCCCCCCCAACTCTCCCCCCCCCCCCCCCCAACCCAAGGAGATCCGTAACCTCCTTTTCATCTTCCTCATCGAACAGTAGTAACAATATCTCAAGCTCTGTGGCCCTTTATGCTTTACTCTCAAACTGGCCACAGTTTCGATAAACTCTCCACGTCCAAGCCCTTGGTTTAGTTCTGCTGGGGTTTTGCCAGTATTGGCAAATTCACGGCGACTGTCGTTTGGAAGGACTTCGTGACTCTCGCCGGAGGGAGAGCTCACTCTCGCTGGCTCCTCGATTGAATAAGGTGGGTGACGTCCCGCACATGTTGGATGAGAACCGGCACCACTGAACAGCATCGAAGTGACGCGGCAGCAGTGCAGAATCTCCTCTTGTGGGTTGCCTCTTGACAACTTGACATTGACTGCTCCCTGTGGATTGCTGGTGCCGGGGCTGTGGCGAGTCGCGCCAGGCTGTGGCTGTGGAAAGAGTGCCGGAATGAGGGATGGAAAGAGGGGAGGGGGAGGGGGGGGGGGGGGTGCCACTGAAGTGGCATGTAAGATGAGACAGGATCAAAAACAAAAAATGAGAGAAGAATGCCCTCTGCCCTCGACCCCTCTACCCCCACACCCCGCCCCCTGTCCACCCAAACGGCCCACCTTTCCATCAAGAATGACTCTCTACTATTGCTTCATACCCTGCTCCAGAAGACAGGGAAATGATGGGGGGGGGGGGGGGGGGGGGGGGGGGGGGGGGGCGAAGGGTGTCATACTGGGCTTGTCCCAGATTTACTCCCGTAGAGCAGGTGCGAGGCAATGGCGGCACAAGTTGGGACAGGACCCCACTGACTCCTGGAAGTTAACTGGCGGCAGGGCCGGACTGACTCCCGGATGTCTATCGGGGGCAGGACCAGAATGATTCCCGGAAGTTCATTGGAGACAGGACCAGATTGACTCCCGGAAGTTCATTGGAGGAAGGACCATACTGACTCCCGGAAGTTCATTGGAGGAAGGACCATACTGACTCCCGGAAGTTCATGGGAGGAAGGACCATACTGACTCCCGGATTTTCATTGGAGGAAGGACTATACTGACTCCCGGAAGTTAATTGCCGGCAGGACCAGACTGACTCACGGAAGTTAATTGCCGGCAGGACCAGACTGACTCCCGGAAGTTAATTGCCGGCAGGACCAGACTGACTCCCGGGAGTTAATTGCTGGCAGGACCAGACTGACTCCCGAAAGTTAACTGGCGGCAGGACAAGTCTGACTTCTGGAAGTTGTTAGGGGGTAGAATCAGACTCCGACTCACGGGAGCTGAACTGGGAGAGAAAGGCCGCTTCAGGTATTACGTCACTTTTCCTTCGCTCTGTTATGCAGAAATAACCAAGGGTTTTCCCTTTGATACAAAAAAAGCAAACAAAAAATAGACAAACAAAACAAAACAGACAATCAAACAAACAAAAACCTCGTTTCGAAGCGAGAAAATAGTAACTGTGTTTTGAGAGGTGTCTATGCCACGGATCTGGGGGATGATTAATGGGGTGGGGGAGGGGGGGGAGGAGGAAGCAGGAGCTGGAAGTGAGATTGTTTTCAATTTTCCAGACGTGATCTGCTCATCCTTCAGCCGAATGAATTGTATTGGATGCCCGTTCTGGGAATGGAGACTGGAAAGCGAACGACAAGCGAAGGAGAAGAAGATTACTGCGCGATCAATCAGTCAATTATAATAATAAATGAATGAATAAATAAAGAATAAATAAACAGACGAATGAATGAATAAATGAATAAATAAATAAAAAAAAAAACAACTAAAAGAATAAACAGACAGGCAAAAATAAAGGTCGGAGGAAAAAGAAAAGAGGAGGGTTATTTTGTTTTGCTTTGTATTGTTTCATCTTTAACATGACCATGGATGATTTTTTTTCCCCATTTTGTTGTTGTTGTTGTTGTTGTTGTTGTTGTTGTTGTTGCTGTTCATGTCCAAAGACAGTTCCTATGAACTTGCCCATACCAGCGACCTCAACATGAACCTCACCAACGGCGCAGACGAGAAAAGGAAATCGAAATTGAAGTCACCATGAGAGCAAGGCATGAACAAACACAGACTTTGAAAACCTTTTTTTTTTTTTTTAAATGCTGATCGATGAGGATGAGGGTGATGAAGATCGATGCTACAGGGTTCCGTTCCGGTCTGAGACTGCATGACAGAGCTGTACTGTCTGAAGGGGGATGGTGGACGGGTGGGTGGGTGGGTGGGTGGGTGGTGGCATTCTTGGTCTGCCCCAGACTGGATCCCCTTCTCCTCCGGTCCAACTCCCGGGAACAGCCTTAGTGCAAAACATTTTGCTCCAAAATAAACACCCCAGAGTTATTCTGGGACTGTGCCAGATTTAATCTCCACTGTGTGTGAGGCGGGAAGTGGGGGGAGGAAAAGGAGGTGGAAGAGAGGGAAGAGCGGGCCCGGCGCTGACTCAGATTTACCTCCCTTGACACCTTTTTGGAGCATTTTTTTTGGCAAGGAGTCGATTAATGGGGAGTTAGTCTAGGACAAGCAAGGAGTCATTTGGGGCAGTTCCAGAATAGCGACCCCCCCCCCCCCCCCCCCCCCCCCCCCCCCCCGTTTTTTTTTTTTCATGTGTGCATGCTCTATGCCTAAAATCCCAGTGTTATCGGTGTAGAGAGTCAAATTCAGAACAGACTTATCACGTTTCTTCCTTTCCGGCATGCCCAGCCATCCTGGAGAGAAAGGTTTTGTGTGATGTATTCCATTTTTTCCAAGAGAACGTGTGCGAACCCTCATCAGCGATGTATAAAGTAAAGGCGGATAGGTCACATCATTCACCATGTTGACTCGGGATATGTCAAGCTCAAAACTCGCCAGTCCTCGAATAAACATTCAAAGGATGAAATGAAGTCATATACAGATGGGATAGGGTGGGGCAGGGGGGGGTGGGGGCGTGAGAGGGGAGGGAAGGAGGAATCGTTCTGGTTCTACCCTGGATTAACTCCACGACGGTGAATTGGGCACCATACTCATCGTGCGGACCCAAGCTGTTAACGCTTCATGACCCTGGAAACATCATCTGTATACATAATGCATGATCATGTGTGTGTCTAAAATCTGTAATCTACGTCTTGAAGTGAAACGAGTACCACCCTCATCATACAGCCCATGCTGATCCTACAAAAAAACAAAGCTGCGAACGCTTATTCTCTAAATTTTAGGTAAGGCATAGCCATACGTTGTGTGCGCTGGGGTGGAGCGGGAAGGGGTGGGGGTGGCGGCATCATTTTTGTCTTATCCTGGCCTGGCTTTCAGGAGGAGCACTGGGCACAGTTTTGATCTAAAGAAACTGAAGATTACAATGCTCTATACCCTTTCGAACATCACGGCTTGATTATTCATATAAAGGGAGGGAGCGAGTGCCATTCTGGGTATATCCCTGATTAATTCGCGGACAGCACATCCAAGAACAGGAATGGGGTAGGGGGGATTGGGAGAAGACCAGGACTCACTCCCGAGAGTTGAAACTGGAGAGGGGACCATTTCAGGGCGTTGTATCCTCGTCTCTATGCCTCTCCGCTTCTCTCAGGAAAAAAGATTCATCCGAGGGTGCCGGGGGAGGGGGGGGGGGGGGGGGACCCAAAGTACTGCTGTCCCCAAAAGCCAAACCAACTAGCCAGGAGCAATCCGGCACCACTCTTGTCAGCCCGCGATGTGTTGACGTGCGCGGTGCCTGCACGCACATGGCATTCCATTAAGATGTCAAGCGACATAACTGTTCCTTGGCAGATGCCACTGTTTAATTTTCACCGCGACACGAAACGACAAAGCCTCCAATGAAGCGTCCCCATGGCTGTAACAGTCCGTATTTCATGACTGCAGAGCCCACGGGGAAAAAAAAAAAACAAGCGCCACCCCCAAGCAGTTTGCTGTGCGCATCTCGTAGCCCGACTCGTTGCTGTTTCGCTGACAGGTGAACTCAGTACAACTCCAGACACAGCCAAGCTTTCGCCACATGGTCTTATACGTTCTCTTCTTTTACCGTTGTCTCCCTCAGAGACGTTATGTTTTCACGTGCGTCTCTTGGTTTGTTTGTTTGTCGGTCTGTTTGTCAGCAAGAAATAATCCTAAGTGCTGAAACCGTTTTGCCAAACTGGATGAAACGATGGAATGCCAGCCAAGGACGAACCGATTTCATTTTGGTCCGGTTCCGTAATGCGTGTCGGGAATCAAAGAATACATTTAACAAGATCATTACAAATGGTCCACTGAACATGAATACTGGGAAGATATTGTTATGAATTGATAAACGTCTACGAAGTAGTAGAGTTTTTTTTTCTTTTGTTGTTTTTTAGACTGGTCAGTAATGTAAATGTTGGCGTTTTTCGTTTTCCCATGTCCTATTGGGAAATGAAAACACACACACACACACACATACACACACACACACACACACACACACACACACACACACACACACGTTGGCGAGGGTTTGCGCTCTCCTAATTACCCTTCTGTGTAAAATGATGATGAAGAGGAGGGAGAAGAGGAGGAGGGGGGGAGACAGAAGGGGAGGAAGGGAGGGAGAAGAGGAGGAGGAGGAGGAGAAGGAGGAAAAAGCTGCTGCTGCTCTCTATTCTGCATTTTTTTTATCATTGTCATCATCACCGTCGTCGTCATCATCATCATCATCGTCGTCGTCGTCGTCGTGGTGATAAGTTCCTCCTCCTCCTCCTCCTCCTCATATCATCATCATCAACATCAACATCATCATCATCATCATCATCGTGATCATCATCATTATCACCGTTATCATTATCATCACCACTTTCATTATGTTATCCGCGTCGTTATTGTTATCAATACTACCATAATGATTAGTGTCGCTGTTCATCTTAATAAAATGAAGGCAGCTAGCTAGCTATTCTCTCAATCCCATGATATTTTTTTTTTGCCGATGTCGGTAACAAAAGGCCTTCTCTTCAGGAATCTGTCATAATCATTGAAACTTGCCACCGATTTCAATTCCGTTTTCAGTTTTATCATAGCCCACAGGAGTCCCTGGTCACGAAGACAATGACATGGATTTAACAGCTGGTGAGAATGATGACAACAGTCCCCGCCGTCACAGGGGGGAAAATTTTCCCATTCCTCCTCCTCCTCCTCCTATTATGATCAGAACTATCATTTTAACTCTCACTATTACATGCCCATTGATGAAATGAGCGATGTTGACGTGAAATGCATGTCCTCTCACACACCTTCGAACGGTGTGACATCAAAAATTGTGCGGACGAATCGAATTTGAATCCGTTCACGTTAGTTACGAGGTTATAGACTCTTTTTTTTTCAATGATCTCGTGCCAGGAAAGTCTATTCTTCTTGCAAAACACACACACACACACACACACACACACACACACACACACGTCTGCCCCAACCTATGCCCTGTCATATTCTTAGCCTAACAAGCGTGATTGCACTTGGCGGCAATCAACTTTGCCGCAGCAGACGACACACACACGCAAGTTATCCCGGCCAAAGATCGTTAAATTCAGTTGCAAGCAGCTAACCGTCGCCAGCCAGACGAAAAGCCCCTTGGCCAAAAACAAACAAAACAAAACAAGCAAACAAAAAACATGATTAATTCATGGATGAACAGAAAACTTAGTTCTCTCAGAGGACCGAGACGACTCATATACATTAGGTGGGACGTAATAGTCGTGCACATGAAGATAGACTTCTCTGTCAGTATGCTCTTTTTCGGTTCTTTTTAATGAGTGCCCGCGCGCTTACAAGAAGGTCGTCGGCGCAGCTCCATGTGGAATAGATTTTATTATTGAATTAATCATTTCATTGGAAGGGAAAAAAAAAAAAAAAAAAAAAGAAAAAACTTTAAGATGACAGTTTCCCATTTTTATGCACAATATGACGATTAAAGTGTCACGGTCAAGTGCACCTTTGTGATTGCAAAGTTATCATGTTGCACTGAGCAGAAACGACAATATCTGGTACATTAAGTTGCTGGCCAGCTCATTACAACGTGGACGCTGGTTTTGGTGTCCCAGTTTCACATTTTTCATGGTATTCTATTTCATTACATTTTCTTTCTTTTTTTTTTTTTTTTTCACTTCTTTCTCTCTCGTTCCATTTTTTAACGTGTGGTTTCGAGATCAGTATGCCATTTCTACCGTTGAGACAGATGTTTAATTCATTTTTTTTTTTCCGTGCAGGGTATAGGTTATGCACGTGTTTGATATGCCGACTGTCATTATCATTGTTATCACTATCATTCTTTGAAAAAAAAGCTAAAGTTCATGTGATTAATTGTGAAAAGAAATTATGATTATTTCGCCGGACAAACGGGCCAAACAAATTGCAAGGCAAAACATGACGCGTTTCCACCTCTTTGGTCTTCTTCAGGCAAGATAAACAACATTCAGGATAATAATAACGAAGAACGATCAATCACTGATCTTCTCAAAATTGCTGGATGTAAGTAACTACTGTGCTAGAATCGAGACAATCTGACAGAAGCCTCATATCCACTTGCGAAATTTTTCTCAAAGCGCTGTGCTTGTATTCGAATCAAAAGACCGGAACAAGATAGTCGAGTTTTCATCTACTAAGGGATGCTTCTCTCCAGAACATCGCCCAAATTTCATGACCTACATTGCAGATGACATTGTTTTTCATGCCGGGTTCACACCTGTCTGCTGTTGCCAAGTAACTGCGTAGGTGATTAGTGCCGCCTTATCATACCTTATCTGATAAATGGGACGCTATCTGCTAAGTCCCCTACTGACGACTAAAACTGCTAAGTGGCTAAGCCAGCGTGAGTGAGCGTCCCACTCCGGAGGGTGCCACCTTGTCCGTCCAGCGACAGTCCCTATTAACTCGCCGATACCGGTGACACAAACTCACCACGGGCAAAGGTGTGGAGAGGAAATCGAAACCAAGGTCACCATGAGAGCAAAGCATAAAGGGACACAGAATTTGAGATTTTTTTTGTTGATCGATGAGGACGAAGATAAGACATATAACGCTACGGAGTTGTATTCCGGTCTGAGACTGCACGACAGGGCCAAACTCTACGCACATTTCATAATAAATGTCTAGGCGCCAACCAGGCCCGAGAGATACTAACACCTGCGGAGTTGGTCAGGAAATCTGAGCAATACTCCCAGAGAAGTATCCACTGAGTGGATGAAACTCGGCTGCGTGGTGTCAGCCTTACCAGTTCAGCCCATTCCAAAGTGAACTCTGGGTTGGAGCCAGTCATGGACCGAAAAATCTCACAACAAAATAGAAGTGGCTCCGATGGGAATAGGTATGCTTTCAGTTTCCTTCAAAATGGAGGTCAGATGGGCCATCAAGTGACAGATGTTTGGCTCTGCATAACTCTGGCCTTCAACCATGTACTAGCGGGACGACTGCATACATCTGGTAAAGAATGCACACACAAAAGGAATGTAGCCGAAATTGATGCAGGTACTTCAAAACGTTTGAATCGATATAACAAGCAACAGAACGTATTCGTTATGTTTTATTCAAAGATGAAATCAATTTTGATTCGCTCAAAGTAAAGGATCATTAACTTGAGAAGGATGAAACTATCTCACGAATTGGACCTGATGTACCATTCCAACATTTCATGTTCTATTTTCGCCAAAGTATCTTTTTTTTTAAAATTTGAGTATATGTTTTTTTTTCTTGATCTCCAAAACTTGTCACTCATTTTGTAACACACATATGCGCTTTCAAAGCAAACAGCGCCAATACTAGGATCTGTTTTAAAAAAATATCTTTTCCATTGTTTGTTTAAAAAATAAGCTTCAGTAAACATTCGTATGCATGCCTCTCTCTCTCTCTCTCTCTCTCTCTCTCTCTCTCTCTCTCTCTCTCTCTCTCTCTCTCTCTCTCTCTCTCTCTCTCCATGAAACACTTTAGACACCAGCAAACATGTATACTCTGAGACTGACCGATTTTTTTTCCACAGTGTCCGAATGAAAGTTTTTGGATGTAAGTTAACCATACTGTATATTTTTATTAAACAAACGCAACGGCGAAGTCTACGCCTATTCAAATTCAGAATTTCATAACTGATCACTCATTGATGTGAATGTTTGAGAGAGAGAGAGAGAGAGAGAGAGAGAGAGAGAGAGAGGAGAGAGAGAGAGAGAGAGAGAGAGAGAGTTACTCAGCATTGATTTTAGGTCAGTTTTATTGAACAAAGAGCAACTGTTTCTCAGATGGCAATAACATGCATTCCTTTGCTGAAGAATCACAATAAACGGGGGGGGGGGGGGGGGGGGGGGGGGAGAGGGAGAGAGAGAGAGAGAGAGAGGAGACGAGAGAGAGAGAGAGAGAGAGAGAGAGAGAGAGAGAGAGAGTTATTCAGCATTGATTTTGGGTCTGTTTAAACTGAATAAAGAGCAACAGTTTGTCGGTTGGCAGTTGCACGCATTCCTCTGCTGAAGAATCGGATAAAATGAATGAGAGGAGAAAGAAAAAAAAGGAGAGAGAGAGAGAGAGAGAGAGAGAGAGAGAGAGAGAGAGAGAGAGAGAGAGAGAGAGAGAGAGATTGATTGATCATGGATTTTGGGTTTCAGTTTGATCGAGTACAGAGCAACTATTTATCAGTTTGCAATGACATGCATTCCTTCGATCAGAAATGGCAATGAAGAGAGAGAGAGAGAGAGAGAGAGAGAGAGAGAGAGAGAGAGAGAGAGAGAGAGAGAGAGAGAGAGAGAGAATCTGAAATTTCGCGGACCTCTCTAATTGAATGAAAAGCTAATATTTCATCCTCTCTCTCTCTCTCTCTCTCTCTCTCTCTCTCTCTCTCTCTGTGTGTGTGTGTGTGTGTGTGTGTGTGTGTGTGTGTGTGTGTGTGTGTGTGTGTGTGTGTGTCTCAGACACAGGCAGACACAAACACGCAAACTAAGAGACACACACACTCGCGCACGAGCACACACACACACACACACACACACACACACACACACACACACACACACACACACACACACACGCGCGCGCGCGCGCGCACACACGCACACACACACACACCACCACCACCACCACCACCACCACCACCACAACCACCAAATTAATTTTGATATCACGTGTGTGTGTGTTTTTTGGCTGAATTTTCTTCAAATGTCACTGGCTTGTTTAGACCGCTACTTTGGTTGACGGGCATTACATACCACGACAAAATAAGATTTTCATCATTTGTTACTGTCGTTCTCATAATCTTCGCCCCCACTCTCATTAACATATCAACACCGACCCTCGTTCTGCTCTATGTGCCCGGTAAACAGTGCAGTCACAGCCCTGAACTAACCTCAGGACACCTGATTTTGACCTTAAAAAAAACATTTTTTCCTTCAAAGCCTAAATCCGACAGGGACTTTATTTTTGTACAGTGAAATAGAGCTATTTTTCATCTTCTTGGTGATAAATGCTTATTATTTGTTGTTGTTTGACTGAGTTTAAAATGACACACTTCGAACAAGGAGCACTGATCGAGTGATTGAAGACGCCGACGAGTTGGCTGCTTTCTCTTCAAATTAACCAATGAAATCGATTGTTAGTAGCTTGCTGACTGGTATGACATGACGTAGAAAGGACTGTATCTGTAAGCTGACACCACTTGTTAAAAATTCTCCGGGAAATTCGGCCATAGTTATTTTTTAGAAGACCGTCGCTATCGTTCTCGCGACGCGTCCTGAGTGATAGATCGCTTGCCGCGAGTATTTTCGCCCCACGTCGCTGAGTGTAAGTCGGGCGCCGCTATCATTGTCGCGGCGTGTTGCGAAAAAGTTAATATTATCATTATTTTCTTTCTTCAGTATTACTCTACCTCCTCTCCGTCCTTCCTCTTATCTTTCCATCTTCATCTATGTAGTTATGCCCTTTCCTTTGTGTTGTTGTAGTAGTAGTTGTTGTTATTGCTATCGCTACTGCTGCTGCTGCTGCTGTTGGTGGTGTTGTTGTTGTTGCTCTTCTTCGTCTTCTTCTTCTTCTTCGTCTTCTTCTTCTTCTTCTTCTTCTTCTTCTTCTTCTTCTTCTTCTTCTTCTTCTTCTTCTTTGTCTTCTTCTTCGTCTTCTTCTCCTCCATCTTCTTCAGTTCACTGGTTTTATTTAACATCTCTTTATCATAACGTATATTGTTTTTCTACTTCTTCAGCTTTTACTTTGTTCCTCCTCCTCCTTCTCCGTCCCCCTCTTCTTTTTTTGTTTTAATTTTCTTTTCTTTTCATCCTTCTTCAGTTCAGTGAGCTTACTTAGGGTCTTTTCATCATCGAAGCTATTTTTCGTCGGATTTTTCTTCTTCAACTTTTTCTTCTTCTTGTTTCTTCTTCTCTCACTTTTCATATATTTAAAAAAAAAATATTTTCCTTCTTTATACTCTTCCCCTTCAGATCCTCTTTCTTTTTCTCTCTTCTTCTTCTTCTTCTTTTTCCCCTGTAGCTCACAACACAAAAGGCCACGTGTGCAGGTTTACAATGGCATCATTCCACAGTTTGCCTAGTGTGGTAACGACATTTCTCGCTCCGCCAGTGCGTGTTTCGCCAGCCAAGAGATCACTTATCTTCCACAAAAGGACAGCAAAAGCCCATAAGGGTCATAGGGGAAAAAAATCTGTTAACACTCAAACGTGGGAAGTGTAGTGATGGCTCAGTGTGGAAAGCACTCATGTGAGATGCTACGGATCTCGCGTTCAAATCTCTGCTGCGCCTGTTTTGCAACGCTCAGTTGTGTCCATCCAATAGCGAACGAGTGAGTTCCGTTTTTGTGAGGTACGTACTAATCAAATTTCGACAAATTACGTGAAACATCATCATATGAATGCAAAAACAGAGATGGAAAGAAAGGAAGTTTCGACGAGTGATTAATTCAGTTTCATTCTGTCTAAAATCATGACAAGTGTGTGTGTGTGTGTGTGTGTGTGTGTGTGTGTGTGTGTGTGTGTGTGTGTGTGTGTGTGCGAGAGAGAGAGAGAGAGAGAGAGAGAGAGAGAGAGAGAGAGAGAGAGAGAGAGAGAGATGATATTTTGATATCATTTTCTGGAAAGATCTTTTGACGAGGGATCGGAGTGGAGGAGAGTTTGGGAGGGGGGAATGCTTTGATATTCTTTTTATCACAATTAGAATACACGATACTTCATTTTTGTGAAACTATCAATGAATTAGCAAAAATAATCCCAAAAGAAAACGAAAAGCACATCTTATGAAAATGTTTCCGCTGCTCTCGACGATCCACGGCATGTTCAATGTCACGTTGTTTCAGAATATTATGATTTGACATTAATTAGCCTTAATCATGTACACGTTGATATATCACTGTTTCATTTTCTTTGCTTTAGAAATAAACCTCACGACTGATTTCACAGCAGTTTTGGCACCAGACTTCGTATCATGTCTTTTTCCAACTTTTGATTAAAGTTCTTGTCGCACTTCTTCACATGCTCTGCAGTTAAAATTAAGAATTTTTTTTTTTTGGTCATTGATTTGAGTTTCACATAATGGACATGGAGAATCTTTGAACACCCATCGCTTATTTGCATTGAAATAGAATGTGCACAGTCTACATCATGCACATTTGCTCATTTATAGATTTTCACGTCTAGAAAAACGTTCACATTAAAATACGCTTTTGATTGAAATAAATTCGAACGGTATATTCCTTTGTTTTTTTTTTTTTTTTCCTATCTCCGCGCAACTTCTGTTTACAGGACAAAATCGTCCATCTTTTAAAAAAATTGCTGCTCGTTTTCAACACCCTGAGACATCAGAGCGATAAAAAAAAAAAACAATGTCCTGATCGTGTTTCACTTCAAATGTCCAGTTTTCTCCATTCCAATCAATTTGTGTAAAAGCTTCATCTCGTGGGCTCGTCAGCATGAATGTGACCGCGGAAGCTTCAATAGTTTCAACCAATACTCGATGCGTTTAATATATGCACATTTTTGCAAAGGATATCTGCCTGTACCCCTGTATAAAAAAAAGCCGTGTTAGATGAATACAAGAAGGAATTCTGTTTAAGGTCCTGTCACACATGTTGGTAATAGTAGCCATCTAATTCAGATACATTTCACATTGTTAGAATGTTATTATTTTGAAAATGGGGGGGGGGGGGGGGGGGGAATAAATCTGTGCGGGGGAGAGCGGGGGAGAGCGGGGAGCTGAGGTGTGGGGTGTGGATCGTTGGGAGGAGGAGCATAGGGGAGGGAAGCAGGAATGGAAAGTTGGATAGCATGCATAAGAAAAAGAAGATAGTAAAAGTAATCTAAAAGTACAGAATATTATTTAATAGATTTGTTTTAAAGGTAAGTCGTTAATTTCGAAATAGAAACAAAAGTTAACGAATTTTAAGAGTCAAAAAACATCGACATTCCTAGTGTGTGTAGATGGCACAATTTCATGTAAGAAAGGCTTCCTAGAGTCATGGTAAAAAAATCATCTGCTGAAGGGAAACATTTCTAAGATAGGCACACTTGGGTGTTAGGCCAGTGTTTGGTCCGTAATAGACTCGTAAAAATCTGAAAGTTAGATTTGAAACAGATTTTGAGATCAAAAACTCTGACAAAGTTCTTTGACGAGGTTCTGAAGAGGAACTGAAGGATAATAATGAAAAAGTCTTTTTTTCAAGTGTATTACACGTTTGTTTGGAAGGCAATAAACAGTTGATTGACTTATCATCAGAAACTTTATTTGCTCCTGTTTTGTTGCTCTGCCTGCTTGATAAGTCAAAGGAAAGCTAGTTTGCGATGGTATTTAACAAAACACGTTCGTTCTTCCCTTTCACACACACACACACACACACACACACACACACACACACGTATGTATTAATGTGTGAGATGCTCAATCTCAAATAACAATTCATCTCTCTGATTATTCTCAAACAAGCAAACTTAAAAACAAAAACTGATTAAGAATCGACGAAAAACATCAAAAGAATGTCGTTGGGACGTGAAATAGATTATTCACGTTCGCCTTTATAACAGCCGCCAGCACTACTGTAAAAAATTGATGTCCCTTCCTCTGTGATACGAATTTCTGTTTCAAAATCCGGGATCACAAAAACACAGATCCAGCATCACAACCGTCTGGAACTGAATCGTCAATGTAAACTTTTCAAGTGATAATTACATTTCCCTTTCAAACCAATTTTGACTGCTGCTGCTTCTACACGCCAATAGATTGCTGTTGTTGTTCGAGTTTAAGAAAGTTCAGACTTGTATTCTTTAACCCCCCGGGAGGGACTGGAGGTGTAGGAGTACCAAATGTCACATCATGAGAATTTATTATTATTATTTTTTCAATAAAAACAAATCTGACGCACATGTGACAAGACTTTGTGAATGTGAACTTTCTTGTGCATTTTTTTTGTCTTCGGAAAATCAATGCAGGAGTTGATTTCCAATTCCGCAAAGTCTCCTACAACTATACGTCTCACTATATATTTTAGCATCGATTAATGTTCTCATTTCATCGAGTTGTACAAGACCCGCAAGTTTATCAGCTTCAGTGGGCTCACTATCTACAGGCACTCCTTGGGCCAGTTTCAGAGCTTTCACGTCACTAACACAGAATTGTTTACGTAAATTGCCGGAACAGAAAAGAATATTACCTGACCATAGGTCAGTCTTGATCGTATCAGAGCGGTTGCTTAAGCTTAAGAATGTTGGGGTTAAGAGTGTTGGGGTCCCAAAAGAGAGCGGGTGACAATTTTTGGAACGTATCAAACATCAAACTTTTTAACTGCTTATGTCGCAGTTGAGTTAATCTGGGTTTTCCAGTTTAATTTTGAAGTAAGTAGAACACCGAGAAAATGTTGTTTCAGATTTAAGAGATATTTTTTAGCCTAAAAAAAAACGCGAAAAAAAGAAGCAAACCACGACAGACAGACAAACACAGACAGACAGACAGACACACACACACACACACACACACACACACACACACGCACGCACACGCACGCACGCACGCACGCACGCACGCACGCACGCACGCACGCACGCACGCACGCACGCACGCACGCACGCGCGCGCACGCACACACACACACACACACACACACACACACACACACACACACACACACACACACACACACACACACACACGCGCGCGCGCGCGCGCGCGCGCGCCAAAGACAAAAACAAAACAAAACCAAAAAAAAACACCACCACCACCATCACCACCAACACTACCACTAAAAGAGAAAAAAAATCGAGATAGCCTGCATGGTTTTTTACCATTATTAAACAGAATCAAATGAGTTTTTTTTTAACCAAAAACTTAAAAGCCATTCAAGTGCATATTGTCATTCAATTTATCAAGTTCTCTCTGCAACAGTTCCTGTGTATTATTTCAAGTTTCATTTTGCTGTCCCATCTTCTGTGCCACTTCAGTGGCATTGCACCAAAGCCGCTCATTCCACCGTCCGTCCACAGCCACAGCCCGGCCCGGCCCGCTGCAGACCCAGCACCGGCAATCCACAGGGAGCAGTCTATGTCAAGTCGTCAAGAGGCAACCCACCGGAGGAGACACTGCACTGCTCCCGCGTCACTTCGGTGGTTTTCAGTGGTGCCCGTTCTGACCCAACATGCGCAGGACACCACCTACTAAGCTCCCTTCTGACGACAATAATTGCTGAGTCTCCTTCCGGAGGGCGCCACCACGTCCGTTCAACGACATCGCCCATGAATTTGCCGACACCGGTCACCCCGACGGAATCAAACCCAGGCCATAGACGTGGAGAGGAGTATCAAAACTGAGGCCTCCATGACAGCTGAGGATAAAGGGCCACAGAATGGGAGACTCTTTTTAATGCTGATCGAGGATGATGAGGATAATGAATGATACTACGGATTTCCATTTTAGTCTTAGACTGCATGACAGGGTTGTATTTTTTGCTTTCATAATACATCCCGGCATCAACCAGGTCCCAGAGATACAGCATCTGAAGTGTTGGTCAGGAAATTTGAGCAACACTCTCAGAGACGCATCCATTAAGCAGATGAAACTCAACTGTGTGGTCCCAGTCATCCCAATAGAGGCCGTAGCAAACTCAAGTCCGGGTATGATCCGGTCGGGGCAGAAAACCCCCACAAATAAATGGCTCTGATTGGGAATCGAACCCACGACCCTCCCATGCGCGAGTCCGCGACGCTAACCACTTCACCACGGCGGCTGGTTTTAAAATAGTATTAACTTGTTCTTTTCCTTTAAGATACATGAATCTATACTGCGATGGAATCCGCATAAGTCATCCAGCCTGTAGATGATAAAAACAAAATCAACACATGCATACATTAAAGAACATATTTTTGAAATAACGATGGAGAATTTATATAGAAACCCGTAGATTAACATAGGGGTGTGAGAAAAAAAAATGACTGTTACTTTAGCCTTTGTGTGTCTTCCACTTTTCCCTACTGCCCTCGTAATATGGAACCAGAATGAACACTCCACGATATCATCCTCATCAACCTCACCTCCTCATTAGAAAAAAAGTATTGAATTCTGCGGCCCTTCATACACTGCTCTCCTGGTCATGTAACTTTAGACTTTCCTCTCCATATCCGTGACTTTCTGCTGTCCAAAGTGTCGGTCTCAGCACTTAC
>JADBJO010003177.1:175000-180000 GCA_016801955.1 Conus betulinus | reverse complement strand
TGAGCGTTCGGCTGCTCCAAGATTTTCCCTTTGTATATGACAGCTGCAGAAAAGTCTCATTGTCAAATGGTCAGTGCGTTTTCCCTCCGGAGCTGACTGTTGTGAGTTCGAACCACTCGCCGGGCCGGATTCTTTCTGTTGAAAAGCCTTTTAGTCCACCCAGCAATGAACGGGTACCTGATTCAGTTCGGGGAAAGTTAAAGGCGTCAGAAGGAGGGGGGATGGGCTCCGCGTTCCATCATGCCGTGCCCTAGAAACGGTGAGCTTCTGACAGTTCACTGCCCCTACGAAATTTAGGCTGCGGGCATTTTAACCTAACCTAATGCGTAGAACAATTAGACCCACCCTAAGCTGTCTCATGTCACTAAACAGCTTTGATATGGTCACTCCCCTTTTGCGCCAACTTGAACAGCTATGAGCTCTCCCTGCGATTCTTTTCTTATTCCTCAGAGAACCAAGAATCATCGGTTTACGCCTAAATGCCTCTTTTGATCGAACGGACCATCATTTGGCGTAACAAGATCGTGGAACTTACGGCGATCCCCAGTTTCTTTCTAATTGAACGCGGGGGGATCCTGCCATCGTGTCCGCGCGGATGGCTGCCTTGCGTGATCTACAGATTGTTGTTTGAATCGAACTTTTTTCTCCACCCTCAAGGGAGAGAACGCATCTCCTGTATCCTGCCAACGACTTCCTGTTCACCGGTGAACGACCGAGACAGATCGTTCTGCGCCGCTGCGCGTGAAGCTTCGGGAAAGAAGCTGCTTCGCGCTGCACATGTCGTTTTCCGGTCCTGCGCGTTTCGTGTCAGCTCGAGGACACCTGAATGCAGTGTTGAGGACGATCTTTTTGTGTGATCTCTCTGGGTTGTGCGTCGTATTCATCAGCCACGTGTGGGGCTACATTCGGAGACACAGGGGTGCCAGACAGACGTTTTATGCCCCACATGACGGAGGACAAAAGAATTGTCTGTCTGTCTGTGTGTCTGTGTATCTGTCTCTGTCTCTGTCTCTCTCTCTCTATTCTCCCCCTGCCTCTGCCACTCTCCTCTCTCTTTCTTTGTTGCCCCGTCTCCCCTCTCCCCTCTTTCTTTCTCTGAGACCCAACATTCTCTCTCTCTCTCTCTCTCTCTCTCTCTCTCTCTCTCTCTCTCTCTCTCTCTCTCTCTTTCTCCTTCCCTCTCTCTCTCACTCTTTACGTCTGTTCTGTTCTCTTGTGCTCTCTCTCTCTCTCTCTTCCTCTGTATGTGACCGTGTGTGTGTGTGTGTGTGTGTGTGTGTGTGTGTGTGTGTGTGTGTGTGTGTATGTGTGTGTGTGTGTGTGTGTGTGTGTGTGTGTGTGTGTGTGTGTGTGTGTGTGTGTGTGTGTGTGACTTTCTCTCTTTTCTGCGTATGTGGGGAAGGAATGTGGATGGACTCTTCTTTAATACCTCTTAGCTCTAAAAACAAGTTCGGTATTCCTCCATCCTTCTTCATTACAATACGCAGTTCCCACGCTAAAATCGAACTGCTTTTTTTTTTTTTTTTTTACCGTGCCTTTGATGGCATCCCCTCAGTGCCGATGTGTGCTATTAGTTCTACTCACTGTTGACTAAATACAAGATCATCTTTGACTTCATGTTCTTCCTCTGTGTAAGAGGGATAGGATTTCAAATATTCCTGCGAAGAAATAACAATATGAGTGAACCGAACAGCCCGTAACCGACCAAAGTTAACATTTAAGAAGTTGGGGACGCAATAGTCATTTGTGCAGGGGTGTTGTCGGTGCGTAAGATTTACGTCCCATTTTGGGAATTTTAGGTTTTCTGTTGGTTAAAGTTGTTTTACTCGAGATAGCCATGTTACAAGAGATTTTTTCTCTTGGAAGTTAAACGCTTCGCAGATTCGAACCTTATACAAGTCTTTGGATGAGTTTTTTTTTACACACTAGGTCCCTATATAGGAATGCATACATTAAAAAGAAAAAGAAAAGAAAACAAAACAACAAGTGGAAAAGGATGAACCATGACATCAACAATGACAAGAAAAGAAAATGACAATGACACAACAATATCATTATCGTCATCATCGTCATCATCATCATCATCATTCTTCTTCTTCCTTCTCATTACTATTATCATCATCACCATTATAACGATGATCATCATAACGATGATGGTTATGATGATTAGGGAAAATGAGGAGGAGCCCGAGGAATAGCAGGATGTGGAGGAGGAGGAGGAGGGGAACAGATGAGGAGAAGGGAAGAGAGGACGAGGAGAAACGAGGATGATAGAAGGAAGAGTATGGGGATGCGGAGGAAGAGGAGTAGAAGGAAGAGGCGGAGGAAGAGGGAGCACCCGGTCTGAGGAGAGACGGCGGAACGCGGAGGAGGAGACGAGGCGACGGCGGAGGCATGTGAGGAGTGCATATAATGAGGAGGATGAAAGGGAGGCACGGAACTTAATCGGCTTAGACGGAATGGTACAAGATGGATGCAGCGAGGCGAATGTTAGAATTGGTGTGGTGGTGGTGGTTGTGGCGGCATGAGGAGGATGAGGAGGATGATGATGAAGGAAGGAGGGACAGATGAAAAGAAGCTGCTGTCATTGCGGTTCGGCAGGGTTTGTGTGTGTAATAACACTACACTGTCCCCCAGAGAGCTGCTGAGGACTGTGTGGTGTGTGTGTGTGTGTGTGTGTTTGTGTGTGTGTGTGTGTGTGTGTGTTTGTTGGTGCGTGCGTGTGTGTGTGTGTGCTTGTGTGTGTGCGCGCGCGCGCGCGCCGTGGCCGCGCGGCGTGTGTGCGTGTGGTGTTGTGTGTGTGTGTGTGTGTGTGTTGTGTGTCTGTGTCTCGGTGTGTATCTGTGTGTGGAACGGTGTCTGTTGTCTCGGCACAGCAATCAGTAACCCTGTACTCCCCAGGAATTCCATGCAGTCCTACTGAACCCCCGTCAACCTCCGGGAAGGAAGACAAAAGCCCCTGCCCGTAGGATGATCGCCCTTGCGTGACTGTCCGCTAGACGGCGCAAGTCCGTTCAGCTGGCGCCACATTATTTTCTTTCTTTTTATTTATTTCGCGCGCGCGCGGTGCGTGTGTGTGAGTGTGTGTGTGGGTGTGTGGTGTGTGTGTGTGTGCGTGTGCGTGTGTGTGTGTGTGTGTGTTGATATCTCCTGTTCCGAGACCCCTTCACTAGCAATCATTAGTTCCACGCCGTTCATTCTGACTGTGTCGCTAACCATCGCCCCTAAACATAGCGACACCCATCCAGTCTCATCCCGTTGTAGAATGACCCTCTATCCCCCATTCCTGAACTTCGTTTTCGGGGCAGGCTTTGAACTGACTCCGGTGATGTGTTAGCATGGGGCGATTCCAGCCTTTTTTTTTATCTTGAAATGAAATCATATCATCGTGTAAGAATGATAATTTATAATAACATTAACAAGAAAAGCACAATTTTGTATGTTATCACTCACTCACACACACACACACACACACACACACACACCACACACACCACACCACACACACACACACCACCACCACACCACACCACACCACACACATGTACGCATGCATGCACTCAACCACAGACACACCCACACATACACACAGACACACACACACACCACCACCACCACACACCACACAACACCCAACACCCACACCACACCACACACATGTACGCATTCATGCACGCAACCACAACATACCACCCCCCCCCCCCCCACCCCCCCACACACACACACAACACGCACACACACAGACACCACGCGCGCTGCAAACACACACAGCCACCACACACGCCACAGACCAAACACACACAGACACAGCACACACCCACACACACACACACACACACACACACACACACACCACACACACATATATTTATACTTTTCACTGCGCGCCGCGCCTCGCGCACACACCACAGACACACCCACACCCTGGTACACACACACACACACACACACCACACACACACACACACCACAACACACAACACACACACACACACACAAACGCTCCAGGTCTCTTTCCAAAAGGGCTTCCAGTATGGGTCAGTCTGGGTTTTCATCTTTCGACTTCACCAGTCATTTAGGGGGCAATAACCGGATCAACCCCACGCAAACACACGAGGGAGTGTACTCCCGCGCAGGTCAAAAAAATAACTTCAGGGAGGGTGGAGGTGGGTGGGGGGGTGGGGGGGGGGGGGGGGGGGGTGGGGGGTGTGTGTGAGGGAGAGGGGTCATTTTGGGGCAGCACCCCTTCTAGTCAGTTCATTTTCTTTTACGGTGCATTGAATGGAATTATTCTAGTCCTGACTCAAGAATAACCCCGTGCTAGATTTTGCCTTGATTTTAAAACATAATACGCGTAATAGTATGAGCTGAAACATCGTCTGATTTGTGTGTATTTTTTTTTTTGCGCGCGTTTGTTTTTGCTTTGTAGTAGTAGTAGTAGTAGTAGTAGTAGTAGTAGTAGTTGTACTTGTAGTTGTGTTGGTGTGTTGTTTTTGGGTGTTATCCACGAAGAAATGGACGATTAGAGACGTGGTTTGAAAAGGGAGCTGTTGTAGGGCAAGCACTGAGAGACTCCACCAGTATTTTCAGCCACTAAGGTTCACTGTTTGGAATGAGTCGTTTAAGGTCAGATTAATACTGACTCAATTTTTCAACATCAAATTGACTGTGTAACAGATTTTTAATGTTAAAACAGTACAATGGGGTTAGTGGAGGGAGAGGGTGAGTGAGTGAGTGAGTGAGTGATTGAGTGTGTGTGTGTGTGTGTGTGTGTGTGTGTGGGTGTGTGTGTGTGGGTGTGTGTGGAGAGAGAGAGAGAGAGAGAGGAGAGAGGGAAAGAGGAGAGGCGAGAGAGGAGAGAGAGAGAGAGGATATGAGAGAGAAGAGAGGTAGAGGAGATGATAGAGACCAGAAGAGCTCTCGAGAGAGAAAGAGAGAGAGAGGAGAGGGCTGAAGAGAGGAGAGTCGAGAGAGAGAGAGAGGAGAGAGAGAGATGAGAG
>JADBJO010003177.1:147500-162500 GCA_016801955.1 Conus betulinus | reverse complement strand
TTTTAATTTGATTAGCTTATTGAGCCTCATTGCACGGAGCACTTCTTGCCATCCTTAACATGCATTTCTTTGTAGATTTGTGTTCTTTCGTTTCTCTTGTTTTTCGTTCTCATTCTTAGTGGTTTTCAGCGTTTCCCCCCCCTGCTACTTTCTTTTTTCATTTTCCTCCTAATCGCCTAACACATCAGAAAAAACAACTTGTCTGTCTTGTCTGTCTGATTTTTAAATTACGTAATTGGACAAATTCTTTGAATCTTTTTTTTTGAATGTAGGCGAGTGCTTTCATGCACCTGTTGTTAATGTTGCTTTAGTTGTTTGTGGGCTGTTAGTTGTAAGTGTCAAATACACATGTACAGGCTCTTTTATGTTATTTTTGTTGATGTTGTTGCTCTTCAGTGAATTTTCTTAGCTGCAAGCGTTAACATGGCGTGTATATTATTACACAATGCACGATATTTGTATTTCTCCTCATAGAATACAAGGAAAATTTGTGGTGCCATCACTTATTCTTTATCACTATCAGTATTATCATTATGATTATTTCGATTACTATTACTATTACTATGCGCGCACACGTGCACATGGGGTATGATGCTGTGTATATACAGAACCTGGATGCTCGCAAATGCTTGTTTTTTTTTTCATTTCTTTCATTTTGTGTTCACCAGAAAAGGGCGACAACCAGATCAGAATAACAAACAACCACGCAAAAGCCGTCGTCGAGCTCGCATCGAACCCGTTTTTCTTTCCCCCCCGACATATCGCGAAGACAGGGGGAAAAAAAAAAAAAAGCCTCCGTTGGAAGGTGAACGGATTGTACTTAAGCGTCTCATCAGACGTCCTGAAAAAGAAACACACACACACACACACACACACAAGGAAAAAAAAAAAAAAGAAAATAAATAGCCACCCGGCAAGTTTTAATGCCCGTCAGAAGCTTGGTAGCATGTAGACAGCAAGTGCGTGGTAATTAGGGTGCTGGGGTGATGGGAGTGCGGGAGCAGGTGGATCTCTCCGCGCAGTTCAACTTCAGCTTAATTAATAACGGGGAAAGTTGCAGCGCGACAGATTATATATATATATATATATATATATATATATATATATATATATATATATATATATATATATATATATATATATATATATAATGCTGAACAATTAAGTAGTGGGGGAAAACAAGTGCAGGTTAACAATTCTTCCATCATTATAGTCATGATTTGGCAAAGATTTGAAATTGAGAGAGAGAGAGAGAGAGAGAGAAAATGAAGTAAAATGGGAAAATGTATATCATAAATATGAAAACCCTTCACTAGCTGCATGAGGAAACTATCGCAATCCCTCTCGAAGACAGATCTATATTTATCGCCTGCTCCGAGGCCTTTCGTCCGCTGGATCGGACTCATCAGGGAGACACGGCTGATTGTGTCTGTGCTTTTGGCGTCAGATAGAGAGAGACACCACAGTCCATAATTCTGTGGTGTTCCGACCGCCAAGGGTTCGAAAAAGAATCCAACAGCACCCCCCCCAAGCAGCCAGCGAAAGGTAGTAGAATTAAACACAAACGAAAGTGTGGAGAGGAAAAAAGTTGTTGAAAACTACAAATATTACGCAATATATACATATAGACACACACACACACACACACACACACACACACACACACACACACACACACACACACAGAGCATCTCCGTCTGCATGTCTGTCTGTCTCTCGCTCTCGCTCCCCCCCCCCCCCCCCCCCCCCCCCCCCCCCCCCCCCAACAAGGTTTTCCTTCTCTCTCTCTGTTTCTGTCTCTTTCTGTCTGTCTGTCTGTCTGTCTGTCTGTCTGTCGTTGTCGTTCTCTCTCTCTTTGATAAGCAACTGATGCTAAATAAATCATTTGCTTGCCATCTTCTGGAAATTTTCTATGGGGTCGAATAGCTGATAAATACAAAAAGAGCTTAATGCGTCGTTCAGAATTTCAGGCCATTTACATACATACATACATATATATATATATACATATATATACATACATACATACATATATATATATATATATATATATATATATATATATATATATATATATATAAACACACACACACATCTCTCTCTCTGTTTCTCTGTGTGCGTGTGTGTGTGTGTGTTTGTGTGTGTGTGTGTGTGTGCGTGTGCGTTTGCGTGTGCGTGTGTGTGTGTGTGTGTGTGTGTGTGTGTGTGTGTGTGAGAGAGAGAGAGAGAGAGAGAGAGAGAGAGAGAGAGAGAGAGAGAGAGAGAGAGAGAGAGTGTGTGTGTGTGTGTGTGTGTGTGTGTGTGTGTGTGTGTGTTTTGACAATATTTTGAGCAGATATACTTTCTCATATCTTTTCGCTCCCGGCCCATGTCCGTCACTTACATTGTTTATGTACTGTAAATGTGCCACTGTTCTAGCAATGGAGTAAAAACAGGCATTGTTTGACTACTGTAAACCTAAATACCTATACCCAAATATCTTCGCTACTGTTTGTGCGACATAGGTACTGTATTATCATCATCAGTGGCAGTAGCAGAAGCAGAAGCGGTTGCAGAAGAAAGTAGTAGTAGCGGCAGTAGCGACAGCAGCAGCAACAACTGCAGCAAGCAGCAGTGGTAGTATAAGCAGCGGTAACAGTAGCAGTGTCTTTATTAGCAGCAGCGGCAGCAGCAGTAGTACCAGTAGCAATAATAGAAGAAGTAAACATCATGATCTTGATGATGATCTTCATCATCATCAGTAGCAGCCGTAGCAGCAGCAGCAGTAGCAGTAGTAGTAGTTGTTGTTGTAGTTGCAGTAGAAGTAGAAGTGGACGTAGTAGTAGTGTTAGCAGCAGCAGCAGCAGCAGCAGCAGCAGCAGTAGTAGTAGTGGTGGTAGTAGTGTTGTGTGGTAGCAGCAGCAGCTGTAGTAGTAGTGGTGGTAGTAGTAGTAGTAGTAGTAGTAGTAGTAGTAGCAGCAGCAGCAGTAGTAGTAGTGGTGGTAGTAGTAGTTGTGGTAGCAGCAGCAGCAGTAGTAGTAGTGTGGTGGTAGTAGTAGTTGTGGTAGCAGCAGCAGCTGTAGTAGTAGTAGTGGTGGTAGTAGTAGTAGTGGCAGCAGCAGCAGCTGTAGTAGTAGTGGTGGTAGTAGTAGTAGTAGAGGTAGCAGCAGCAGCTGTAGTAGCAAATAGTAGCGGTGGTAGTAGTAGTGGTAGCAGCAGCAGCAACAGCAGTAATAGTAGTGGTAGTAGAAGTAGTAGTAGTGGACTCACTAGTAGTGGGAGCAGCAGCAGCACCAGCAGAAGTAGTAGTAGTAGTAGTAGTGGTGGAAGTAGTAGTAGTGGTAGCAGCAGCAGCAGCAGCAGCAGCAGTAGTAGTAGTAGTAGTAGTAGTAGCAGCAGCAGCAGCAGCAGCAGTAATAGTAGTAGGTGGCAGTAGTAGTAGTGGTAGTAGTAGTGGTAGCAGCAGCAGCAGCAGCAGCAGCAGCAGCAGTAGTAGTAGTAGTAGCAGCAGCAGCAGTAATAGTAGGTGGCAGAAGCAGCAGTAGCAGGAGCAGCAAAAGGAATGGTAGCAGTAGCAGTAGCTAGCTGTTGCTGGTCTCATTGTAGTCGTGGCATTAGGAGCAGATGTAGTGGGCGCATACGCACATCCAGGCTATCATTTACTGTGAAGCAGCTCTGTTGGGGAAGGAGCCGAGCAGACTGTCCACTAACCCTTTTCGTTTTCCTATTACCTCCCCCTGTTCCAACCTCTCAGCCTATCAAGTACCATTTCCAAGTATGCCCCCCCCCCACCCGCCACATCCTACCACCCACTTCCACTGTTTGCATTAATTACATTTTTGTTCATTGTTTGTAATTCTGCTTTTCCTTTCTGTCCTTTCACTCTCCTTCCTTGCTGTGGCAATCAGTTCAACTGTCATCACTCTTTCTTTGCGTATTGTTCATCTACTGTTTATTTCTTTTCGTTGTCATTTGTCCGATAACCTGTATTTGGCCTTTTCCTTCTTTCGCAGCATGTCCATTATTTCTTTCCTGTTATGTTCGCTTTCCTTTCCCGTTACATAATGTCTCGTTTCCTATTTCACGGTCCAATTAATTTCCTCTCAGAAACAATACAGAGAGGAATGCGGGCTGGATGCTGCTGATGTCTGAAAGTTGATACAGAGAGCTTGCTGGATAAAAAAAAAAATGAATTGTTTACATTGCACGTGCTGATTGTCGCTGTTGCAGCCACTGTCATGGTTTTGGCGCAAAATCACAGTATTCTTCTGCGTTCTACTGAACTGTACAGTGCTTCACTGTGGTATGTCGTAGTGCGTGGTGCTGCTTTGCTACAATGTACTGAGTTTCTACTGTACTGCATTACATCGTATTCAATCGCATCGTATTACATGATATTCCGTTCGCCGACTTTTGTATCGCATCCTGATATGCTGTTATTACGTTCCGTGGCTTCGCTTTGATGCGTAGTTTGGGTTGGGTTTGCACTGCACTAGGTCACACGTGTCCTAATCCGCACTGTATTGTATTACCACATTCTTTGGTATTGACTAGTACTCAAGTGTGTCGCGAGGTTTTGTACACTTGCGTAAATGGTTGCCTCCGTATAACAACAGATTCTTTTCTGCATATAGCCGGGGTGGGGGGGGGGGGGGGGGGGGGGGGGGGGGCGGAAAGTGGTGGTTGAGGTGGGGGTGGAGGGGATGTAGGCATTCTCCCCAGCGATGCTATGGCGTGTCGCCACGGTCCGACGCCGCTTCACCTACCGGCGTTTCCTTGTTCGTTTGTCTCGTCTTGTTTGTTTTTTCTCCAAAAGGATGAAGACAGAGAGAGAAATAAGTTGTAATTTCGTCGATTAATTTCTTAATGTGTTCCTCCCGCTTCCGTGCGTCAGATTTTTTTTTTCTTTCCTTTGCAGAAAAAAAGAGAGGTCACAGCCGAATGATCAAAACAACAACACATAATTATCAATTTCATGACATTATTGATGCCATCCTCTTTCCGTTCCCAGCGTTTGCTTTTCATTTCTGCCATTGGTTTGTATTGTATATGTTTCTTCTTTTGGGGGGAGATATGTGTGTGTGTGTGTGTGTGTGTGTGTGTGTGTGTGTGTGTGTGTGTGTGTGTGTGTGTGTGTGTGTGTGTGTGCGCGCGCGCGCGCGCGCGCTTGACAGACAGTCCTTGATAATACTGCCTCGACGCCGAACCACAGATTGGCACAAGAGATGTCTCCACAATGCGATTACCTCGCACAGACTGAATAGGCCTAATGGTATTCCAGAATTGAACCACAGTGAGCCCAACTCGTCTCAAGATGAGGAGATCGATTTTAGGACCGTGCACGAGAAAGGCCGAGCTTTGCTTGCTATCATTATTTTCTCTTCAACATCAGTTTTTCCAGACAAGAGCGTCGACGTTTTGAAGGGGGTGGCAGACTTCAAAAAGAGAGGAAGACGACGCCTAACTACTGAAATCTTAGCGTAATGGATGCGTCTTCAAGATATGGAGCATTTTAGGGTTACGCGTAATTGAGTTCATAAACTGGCCCTTTATCGCTAGACCGCAGTCAGAATGGGGCGGATAGGGAAGGGAAACATATTGAAGCATGATTTTTTTTCCCCTCAACCAAGACAGCACGCAGCCAGAGGCTTGTAGATAAAGAGTATACTATTCTGGAAGAACGCAGAGATTGAAATGATGTCTTTTTCTCCCGGCTACGACTGTAGGTACGCTTCATGAGCCCAGGAGAAAGTCGGCAAACATGAAAGACAGAAAACTGAAGGGAACTTTGACATAAGATCGTAGAAAGACTTCAACAGAACTTTTTTCTGTCAACGTAAACCGAGATCAGATGAGAGAGAGAGAGAGAGAGAGAGAGAGAGAGAGAGAGAGAGAGAGAGAGAGAGGGGACAACTAACGGAAAAGCTGCAAAAATACAGAAAGTCAAAGGAGCCATACGCAAGTGAAGAAATCGGACAGCAACAACAGCAGCAGCATCAGCAGCAATAGTTGCAGTTGCAGCGGAAGTAGCAGCAGCAACATCAGCAGCAGCAGCAGCAACAACGGCAGCAGCAACAGCAGCAGCGGTGGCAGCAACAGTAGTAGTAGTAGTAGTAGAAGTAGTAGTAGTAGTAGTAGTAGTAGTAGTAGCAGCGGCAGCAGCAGTAGCAGCAGTAGCAGGAGTAGTAGCGGTGGCAGTAGTAGTAGTAGTAGTAGTAATAGTTGTGATGGTGGTAGGAGCTGCAGCACTAGCGCTTATAACAGAATTAATACTATACTAGTAGTAAAATTAAGAGTTTAAGCCGAAATCAGCATTGTGTCGTTATCATGTGTCGTATCAGTTGCAGATGCAGTGTGTGTCGACGAACATCAAAGCTGCTTTATGCCGTGTGGCAGCACTGCTGGGGGAGGAACGGAACAGACGGTTCACCGCCCCGTCCTTTCTCCTTGCTTTTCACTCTCATCCTTCCTATCAACCCTCATCTTCTAGTAATGCCTTCATCCTCTGCCTCCCCCCCCTCCCCCCCACCTCCTCCCTGCCCTTCCTTACCTGACCTGATCCCCCCCCCCCCCCCCCCCCCCCCCACCCCCCCCCCCCCCTTTTCACATCAGCTACGTTTTATTTTTAACTTTCCATTGTTAATTAATACAATTTTTTCTTTTACCATCCTGAATTACCTTTCCTCTTATGCTGATCAAATTTTCCATAGGTCTTCAATTTAACGTCTATACACATTATGTGATATTAGACAAAAAATTTTCCATATAAAAACTCCTGTTGTATGCATTGTTAATCTGTTTCTTGATGATTCGTCATCTGTTCTGGTAACTCCATTCTACAAGGAGCATTATTTCCTGTCCTATTACGCTGTTGTGTTAATAATATATTCGTGATTTTTTTTGGTCATTGATTCCATTATTTCCCATTTTTTTTCCTTTTTTTTTGGGTTCTACCCTTCACTTCATTTCCATCATGCTCAGATTTCTTTCCTGCAATGTTAGTGTTCCGTTTCATGTTACATTATAATTCATTATTACATTTCCTTTTCTTTGCTTTTATGTTACTTCCAAGAAGCCAAAACGATTGAAGGGTGTATGACTGGAAACTGATGATGTCTGAAAGTTGATACGGGGGGCATTCTGGCAACGAAACGATTTCCTGACATAGTTTCGTGCTGCTCGTTGCTGTTGCTGCCAATCGACTCGTTTTCATGCAAAAACATAGAGCTGTTTGTAACTGTTCTGAACTGTATAGTATTTCACCGTGATGTGTCGTGTTGTGCTGTTCTTTACGAAATTGAACTGGGCTAGACTACATAGTATTACACGGTATTCAATTGCTGTTCATTGTATTATATTGAAATACCCGATGCTGTACTGTCATTGTATTGTGCTGTGTTGCCTTTCTCTGCCTCGTGTTACGTTGTATTTTTTGTGAGGTTGTGCTCCGTCGCGTGTGTGGTTATACACCGTGTATTATATGTTTCCACCTCCCTTTAGAACTGAATCAAAGTAAAATGTGTTGTCATTTAGTTGTGTGTACAGTGTTTATGATAAATCAGTGATGTGTGGAGACAGATGGATATGTACAGTGTATATATAACTGTCTCTGTTTACAGTTGTTTTTTTTTATTTTTACTGTTTTACTTGGGGCGAGGGGGGGGGGGGGGGGGGGGGGGGGGGGGGGGGGGGGGGGGGGGGGTGGGGGGGGGGGGAGGAGGGGGAGGGGGGGGGGACGTTAGTGAGGATGGTAGTGTGGGGTGAAATGACAGGGAAATCCCCTCCAGCGATGTAACAGCGTGTCGCCACAGTGCAACGCCACGTCGGTTTTGCTGATTTTCGTTTTGTTTTGTTTTCTCTCAAGAAGATGAAACCATCCCTCCGATTTGTTTCCTTAAATCTGTCAGATGCCGATATGTTTTCTCTGCCAAGAAAAGAGTCACGACTGAATGAAGAGAAATAATGAGACAATAACTACCACTCCCATGATTGTCTTGATGCCTCTCTCTTCCCCTTTCTAATGTTTACTTTGAATTTCTGCTGCTGTTACGTAATTTTTCTTCTGTCTGTCTGCCTGCCTGTCTTCCTGCCCACCTGCCTGCCTGGCTGTCTGTCTCTGTTTCTCTCTGTCTGTCCCTGTCTGTCTCTGTTTCTCTCTGTCTGTCCCTGTCTGTCTGTCTGTCTGTCTGTCTGTCTGTCTGTCTCTGTCTCTGTCTGTCGCTCTCTCTCTATGTGCGTGCGTGCATGTGTGTGTGTGTGTGTGTGTGTGTGTGTGTGTGTGTGTGTGTGTGTGTGTGTGTGTGTGTGTGTGTGTGTGTGTGTGAGAGAGAGAGAGAGAGAGTGTGTGTGTGTGAGAGAGAGAGAGAGATGAGTGTGTGTGTGTGTGTGTGTGTGTGTGTGCGTGCGTGCGTGCGTGCGTGCGTGCGTGCGTGCGTGCGTGCGCGTGCGTGCGTGCGTGCGTGCGTGTGTGTATGTGGTGTTGTTTGGGAGTCAGTTTTTGATAACACCTCGACAACAAACGGCAGGCTGGCACAAAAAAGATGTCTTCACGAAGTGATGACCTCGTGCTGGCTGAATAGGCCTGATGTTATTATTTCAGAACTGGATCACACAGAGCGCAACTCTCCCCCGAACATGAGATCAGCTTTAAGACCGGGCACAGGAAAAGGCGGAATGTTATTTGCCATTATCATTTTTCCTTTCTGCGTCAAGTTTGATGACAAGAGCGTCGTGCCGACGTTTTCCGGAGGGTTACAAAACTTCTAAAAGAGGGGAAGACGACGCCTAACTACCGAAATCTTAACGTAACGGATGGATCTTCAAGACACGGAACGTTTTATGATTGTTCGTAATTGACTTCATAAACTGGTCCCTTCGCGGACAAAAAAAAAAAAGGCGAATGGAGAAGGGGAAACTATTTGAGTGTTATTTTTTTTTTCAGCCAAAACAGCGCACACCCTGAGGGTTGTAGAAAAAAAAGAATATATTCTTGGAAGAATGCGAAGTTAAAATGCCATCTTCCACTGTCTGCCACGAATATAGCCACAGGTCATGGGCCATGGAGAAAGTCGGCAAACGTGAAATAAAACACACACACACACACCACACACACACACACACACACACACACACACACACACACACACACACAGAGTCAGGAAGCGCTTTTTTTTAGAGGATTGTAGAGAGAATTCAACGAGAAATCAAGACTATCAAGAGAGACGAGAGGACTAGAGATTGTAGAGAGATTAACCAATGAAATCAAGACTAGATAGAGAGAGAGAGAGAGAGAGAGAGAGAGAGAGAGAGAGAATGCAAGAGAGAGAGAGAGAGAGAGAGAGAGAGAGAGAGAGCATCTAACAGGAAAATGCAAAAATACAAAAAGTCAAAAGATTCATAGGCAAGTGAAGAAAATCTGGCAGTAACAAAAGCAGCAGCAACAGTAGGAGTAGTGGTTGAAGTAATAGCAGAAGTAACCGCAGCAGCAGCAGCAACAGCATTGGCAGCAGAAGCAGCAGCAGCAGCAGTAGCAGAAGCAACAGTAGCACCAGCAGTAGCACTATAGCAGCAGCGGGAGCAGCAGTAGCAGCATCAGCACAGCGGGAGCAGCAGCAGCAGCAGCAGCAACAGCGGGAGCAGCAGTAGCAACAGCAGGAGCAGCAGTAGCAACAGCAGCAACAGCAGTAGCAGCAGCAGCAATAGTAGTAGTAGTAGTAGTAGTAGTGATAGAAGTAGTAGTAGTAGTAGCAGCAGCAGCAGCAGCAACAACAGCAGCAGCACTAGTAGTTGTTGTTGTCGTTGTTGTGGTAGTGTTGGCAGTTGCAGCAGTAATAGTAATAACAGAATTAATAGCAGTAGTAGCAGAATAAACAAAAACAGTAGAAGTAGTAGTCATTATTGCGCGGTCGTTGTAATCGCGGTGTTAGTTGCAGATGCAGCAGATGTCAGCACACATCCAGGTAGTTTTATATGCCGTGAGGCAATACTGCTGGGGGAGGAACCAAACAGACAGTGAACCGCCCTGTCTTTCCACCGTCCCTCCCTACCCCTCCAACTCCCACACCCCCCCTCCACCCTACCCTTACTTTACCCGACCGTCGTCTTCTTCCATCTCCTCCTTTTTTTTTTCTCCCCCATTTCACACCAGCAACGATTTCTGTTTCAATTTCCCTTTGTTATGTTAATAACATTCTTTTACTGAACTGAATTTCCTGTCCTGTTAATGTTAAAATCAGCTTTTTTCATATATACACTCTTTTTTTGTATGCACTGTTAATCTATTCTTGATTCCTGCCATTTCATCTATTAACGCCATTTTATTATGTCCATTACTTCTTCACTGGCACGCTGTATTGTTAATGTATTCTTGATTTTTGTTATTGATTCAATGACCTCCATTCTACTTTTTTTTTTCTTTTTTTTTTGTGCTGTGTCCATTATCTCTCCCTAGTCATGCTAACATTTCTTTTCGTGCAATTTAAGAGTTCCATTTCATATTGCATTATAATTGATTATCACATCATTTTTTTTCCATTCATGTCACGTGCTGTTGTAGCATAATCCCATCGAACAAAAATACAACACAACACACACAACACAACACAACACAACACACAAACACAACAACACAACAGGCAATGAAACGCAATCCAGCAGAAAACAATTACAATACAATGTCGGCTGATTCAATCCGCGCTCCGCTCGCTTCAGTCTCTCATTTCAGACACCTATTTGAAACTGCCTGCTTCACTGCGAGACAGCAATCAGCGACCCAGTGACCTACTTACCACAGACAATGGCACAACGGCCATTTAAATCTGAATCGCCGGCACAATAACGAAAAGTTCTTTGTCGTTTATATAGCCTGGTCTGTGCCCCTGAGTGCATGAATTACGTAAACAGATTTGATTAAATACCATTTTTTTTAATCGAAATTACAGTACTGGAGGCCCAAATTTCATCTGAACTCTATCGTAATTTAATCTTAATAACTGCGTCCTTTTTTTTTTTTTTTTTTTTTTTTTTTCCTTTTTTTTTTTCCGCTTACATAAAAGATTTTTGAACTGTAGTAATATCGTCATGAGAGTCGACTAACAACATATCTATTTTCTATGAAAAAAAAAAAAAACAACAAATCGAAGTGAATTAATTTACATGTTCGGCGGCAGCCAACTCAATTGGTTTGCCTCAAAAACCGAGGTGTGTTTTCTAGTACTCCTATCTGATTAATTATTTAATCGCCTAGATCGGGGAAATAATCAAGTCGCACATCGACAGATTCGACCCGAATCCGGCTACTAAACGGTTGTATTACAATTCATCGAGCTTCTTCAGTCTTGTGAACCTTCCATTCTTCTGATAAAAATCTATTTAAAGCTGCCCCCCTTAAAAAAAAGCGCTTTAAAACCTAATGTACTAAATAGCTATTTTGAGTCTTAAACTGAATTAAGAATCACGAAAACGCAACATTTTGCAGTTTAGTTCGTGACGGAGCCGCGGAGAAATACAGATTTACTTACACATCAGTTAGCACAATGAGCCCCAAATTGCTGCTCTGCAGGTAAATTCTCGTGTCACCTCCGGATGTGGGTCTTTGCGGTCCGGTAGAAGGCTAATAAAGGGGGCATGCAGGCAATTTTAACCACTGACTGGCAGATCCACATCTTTCAGTGTTGGGACCTACCGTGATGTGAGAGTGTTCAGTGCTTCCCCTGCTGATTTACGCCGTCATTACGCTGCCAGAAATCCGGCGAGAAACAGAAGACAGCCCGCGATGGAGAATAAGATCGACAGAATCGTCCCTAATGTCCCTCCTACGATCATTTAGGTCATGGGAATGAATTGAGATGAGAGAGACATGCATTGTTTTTTGGGCCGACTAGGTAGTCTTGTTCTTTTTCATTAATTTCGCATAGATCTGGAATGACGAAACAACAGACTTGAAACAACACAAGAAGAACACACACACACACACACACACACACACACACACACACACACACACACACACACACACACACACACACACACACACACGATTCTCACTAACATTTGTTTATCAGTTTTCATGATCCCAAAGTTTAATCTATTTCACTTGGCAATCATCGTCTGCGCTGTCTTCTCCTTTCCTAGTGCCTTTGTAAATAAAAAAACAAACTACATGCAAGTGGCTGGACTCCGCTTGCATGCACCACAGTGGAATCCACCATCTTCACCCCTTTACCCCCTACCACCACCCTCACCATTATTCCAGTTCCTGACCTCACTTCAATCAACTGTCCCATTCCTTCCCCCACCCTCACCACTTTCCGTTCATCATACATACATTAAAGTGAACTGTGTCGTCAGGTATTTGTGCACTGTGTTTACGGCTGTATCTATGTTACAAGAAGTTTTTGTTTTTCTGTGCATTACTTGGGATAGAAAGGGCGGTAGGGATGGTGGTAATTTCTGTGGAAGGACAAGAAAATTCTCTCCATCAATGTGATAGCGTGTCGCCAGAGCCTAGAGCCACTTCAGTTTTGCTAGGTTTATTTCGTATTATATTTTTTTTTTCCTAAAGAGGATGAAGAAGGAAAGAGAGACAACTCTTTTGATTGATTTCCTTAAATCTGTACCCCGTTCCCGTTTGTCAGATGCCGATTTGTTTTCGTTGCCATGGAAAAGGGGCGTGACTGAATGAAGAGAAATAAAAAGATATGCCTACCAATCCCATGATGTTATTGACGCCTCTTACTTTCTCTTTCCAGTGTTTACTTTTGAATTTCTGCTGTTGTTTTGTTATGCGATTATATTTTCCTTTCGTTCTTTTCCTTTTCATTATATGATATATATATATATATATATATATATATATATATATATATATATTTAGAAAGAGAGAGAGAGAGAGAGAGAGAGAGAGAGAGAGAGAGAGAGAGATGTGTGTGTGTGTGTGTGTGTGTGTGTGTGTGTGTGTGTGTGTGTGTGTGTGTGTGTGTAGGGGGTGTCGTTGTTTGGGATTCAGTATTTCATAACACCATGACAACGAACAACAACCTGGCATAAAACGTGTTTTCACAAATGGCCTCGAATGGGCTGAACAGGCCAAATGTCGTTTCAGAACTGAAATCACACTTGAACCCAACTCGTCTGTTGCTGAGGAGATCAATTTTAGGACCCTAGGGCAAGAAAAAGGCAGAATCTTACTTGCTATGATTATTTTCTTTTCTACATCAGTTTGATGAGAAGAGCGTCGACGTTTTGAAAGGGTGGGGAAACTCCAGAACGAAAGAAAGGAAGACGACGTCTAACTACCGAAATCTCAGCTTAATGGATGGATCTTCAAGATATGGAGCACTTTATGGTTATTCGTAATTGAGTTCATAACATGGTCCGTTATCAACAGACCTCAGACAGAAAAGCAAATAGAGAGGAGGGAGCGGCTGAATCACTCTCTCTCTCTCTCTCTCTCTCTCTCTCTCTCTCTCTCTCTCTCTCTCTCTCTCTCTCGTCTCTCTCTCTCTCTCGTCTCTCTCTTCTCTCTCTCTCTTGATTAGCCAAAGCAGCTGGGAAAAAAGTATGTTACTCTTGTCGAACGTAGTGTTGTTGAAATAACAAAATAAAATAAAAAGAGTTGATAAATCTGTTTTCTCCTGTTCCCCCCCTCCCCCTTCCCCCCTTTCAATGCAATGCACACACACACAACACCACACACACACACACACACACACACACACACACACACACACACACACACACACACAAAATACACTCACACACATTCATGCACATATACCGCACACACAGACACAGACAGACAGACAGACAGACAGACAGACAGACAGACAGACAGACACACACACACACACACACACACACACACACACACACACACACACGCATACATGTACATACACATAAAACATACCCACACATACACACAGCACAACACACACACACACACACACACACACACACACACACACACACACCACACACACACACACACATGTACAGACACATAAAACACACACACACACACACCACACACACACCACACACACACACACACACACACACACAGAGACAGACACAGAGAGAAGAGAGATAGAGAGAGAAACAGACAGACAGAGACACACAGACAGACCAGACAGACATACAGACACAGACAGAGACAGAGGAGACATAGAGACGGAGGGAGAGAGAGAGTGAGACACACACACACACACACACACACACACACACACACACACACACACGAGATACGGATGAGCGGGACGATAGATAGTGAGACACGAGCTCCAGCACACACACACACACAGCGTGATGAGAGAGAGAGGGAGAGGGATGGATAGACACACAGAGAGAGAGAAGAGAGAGGACGGCCAGCCAGCCAACACACAGACCGAGAGAATCCAAACAACTAGTGAGGCAGATCAGCACAGACCTATCTCCCACACAGACGCCATAAGCGTTGAGAAGGCCACTGGCACCAGCACAGATAAACACAGAGTGCCATATGGAAATCCCTTTCATTGCGGTGTGTATTCTTGACGCCTCCTTGGCAAAGCCAATCCAGCGTGTTATAACGACGCTCCATATTCCGAGCCATCATGCTGTCTCAACCTCACTCCCTCTCTTCCGTCTGTCTAGATCACCGTCTGTCTGTCTGTCTGTCTGTTCACCTGTCTTCTCTTGCCTGTGTGCCTCTCTGTTTGTACGTCTGTCTGTTCGTTTCCGTCTGCTGTCTGTCCGTCCCTCTCTCGCTCTCGCTTTCTTCTTTCTCTCTCCCCCACTCCTTTCTCTCCCATTCTCCTCCATGTATTCTCTGTCTGTCTGTCCTGTCTTTGTCTGTCTGTCTGTCTCTGTCTGTCTGTCTGTCCTGTCTGTCTGTCTCTCTCTCTCTCTCTCTCTCTCTCTCTCTCTCTCCCTCCTCTCTCTCTCTCTCTTCCTCCCTTCCTTTCCATGGCTGCAAGTTGTTTTCTGTTTTTGCTTTTTTTCTCTCTGTCTCTGTCTTGCAACCCGTCCCGTCCCCCCTCC
>JADBJO010003177.1:125000-142500 GCA_016801955.1 Conus betulinus | reverse complement strand
GACCAACTTTAGAAACTTTGTCTGTCTGTCTGTCTGTCTACTCGTCTGTCCACCTATCAGTATGTTAATCTGTCTCGTTGACATTATCATCCTGCTGCACTGAATCCTCGAAGTGAAAGAGCAATCTCTTTTTTTTTTTTTCCGACTCTTTTCGAAAGGCTCTTCTGCTGAGCTGAAGTCACACCTTTTCCCCAATAACTGCATCCACCCAAACCCCTTCCTTCGCTCTTCGCGTTCTCATGCACTCGCTTCTTTCGTCTTGGCATCCACCACTCTCACTCTGATTGCCATGTCACGAGCACAGCACATCGGGAACCGTCAGCTAACCACTCCAACCATTCCACAATCCCTGGATGGTTAAAAATAAACGAAGGTACAGATTGGATAAGATGAGAAGGGAAGTTCAACTCCAATTAGAAAGGTCATCAGGGAGCAGCGAAGTGGTAGAAAAAACAGTAGGTACTTCCTACCCTCTTATTCCCACTTCCCAAGCCCCTCCCCCCCCCGACGACCCTCCCCAACCCTCGTCCCCCTTACACTGTCACAGGCAGTGTATATCACAAGACTTCAAGCTTGATGCGGTTATAGTATTCCGCCCGTCTTCGTGCGTGCGTGTAGAATTAATATCGTTTCTGGCTATGGATGGATCTCAGGACACACACACACACACACACACACACACACACACACACACACACACACACGTATGTACACACACACACACACACACACACACACACACACACACACACACACACACACACACACACACGTATGTACACACACACACACACACACACACACACACACACACACACACACACGAACTGAAGGCAGAATGACGAAGTTTTAAGAGATTAACTTCAACTTAAACTGGTGCGTCATTTTACTTTCTCACCCATACCTTTCTCCGTCGTTTCCCCGTGTTCCGGAAACGCACACGAAAGAGTTGACACTGTTATTAATAGACATTTGCATTAATGAAAGTTTGTTCTTGTAATCATTTGAATGCAAAAAGCCTGCTGGCAGTTGTATTCAATATAAGTGCAGGTTTTTTCATGTTTATGCAATTAAAGGATTGGGAGAGAATACGTTTTAACAATCTGATCTTCAGCAATTTGTTCATTCTTTGTCGAGAAAACTCAAGCATCTCTGATACAACAAAAAACCCCTTCACGATCCCTCAGCTCCGACGTTTACACACACACACACACACACACACACACACACACACATACCATTTCATATCTGCTCTGTATTAACTCCAGAGGTTTGTGAACCTCCACAAATCAGTTCCGCCATTTTACGCACATAATCCGCTGAACAGGCAGCTTTAAGTTAACACGACGCAACAGGACACCGACGTATATCACGTGCCACAGTGCGTTCCGTGCATGCACCTTTGCTTTCAGTCTACCTTCTCCTTTGCGCGCCTCCTCCTTTTCTTCGCAACGAAGGCTTCACTCACGTGGGATAAGAATCCAGAAACACCTGTTTATTTTTCTCTCTGTGGGTTTTCAGCAATAGTGTGTGATGAAACATTCATTCTTTGTTAAAAAAAACAAAGAAAAAAAAACAAAGAAAAAAAAAACAACTCTTTTTTATTACGTGTTTTTCCAGTGAAGATGTGGAACAGAATTCCTGCCCGTGTGATGTGTTAACAGCTCCTAGATCAAGAGCCAGCAGCAATAACCAAGCTGTGACGGATGGCCTTTGGTGGTTGGAAGAAGAAAAAATATGATTGGCAATTAGCAATAAGCTTCGAAATTTAAACATGAATACAAAATGAATAAGCTATCACTATTTCGTATACTCGCAGTCACCATTAATTATTTCAGAACTTCAATTTTGCAGGAAGGATATTATCAGAATTGAAGATGTAGTGACAATTACAGTTAATATCTTCAGAATTTATATATGAAAGCAAGACGTTTCGGCAATAATGTAAAATATATGAGGAATTGAAATCACGAAGCAAGACGAACTGGCAATCACCAATAATATCATTTGAGTCATTTTGAAAGAAGACTTGGTGACAATAATCAAGAATATTAAAAAAAACATTAAAGTCTCAAAGCTAGATGTATTGAGATTTGCCAACAATATCTTGAATATCTAATTTCCCAGACCTGACCATATACATACCCCCCCCCCCCCCCCCCCCCCCCCACTCCCCGGGCCAGTTCATCGTTGGAAATCAACTAAGTGACCTGAACCGACTGCAAAGGTTTAATATTTCTCGCTCATTCGTCTTCAATGATCTGCTCTGTTCCTTCAGAAGCAGAAATATCTCTGTATAAGATTAAAAATTAAGAAAAGAAAGGAAAGAAGAAAAAGAAACGAAAACAATGGAAGGGAGGGAGGATGGAAGACCTGGCCGATCAGAGTCCTTGGTTTCCATAAAGTATTCTCAGATTTGTTGTGGCATTCTATTCTGTCTGTGCTCTCTCTCTCTCTCTCTCTCTCTCTCTCTCTCTCTCTCTCTCTCTCTCTCTCTCTCTCTCATCTGCTTTTTCTTTGTCTTCCTATACATTCTTTCCACATTTTCCACACACACACACACCTCCCTTAGTTTGATCAGCGTTATCATCAAATGGCTCTTGTTTGTTAAGGTGACTCTTTAGAAATCTTATCACATCAGTTCGGTGAAGCTGTACTCCAGTTCTTATCGTTGCCTTGCCTGCCAGTATGTCTGCTTTCTCACTTCCTTTAACACCTGCAGGTCCAGGGGCAGCGCATTGTTTCTGGACGATGTTTAACGCCAAAATACCACTCTCATCGCAGTCACAAAATCTGAACGCACAGCGGGGCATGCACTAACTGGAAGAATATACATGAAGATGGACACAATGGAATAGAACGGGTGTCCTGTCGGCAAAACATCAAAACATTTATGCAACTGTGTCGTCCCTTAGCCATCAAGTCTTTCTCTTGGTTCGGAACGCATTGTAAATATAAAGACGTTGATGTATAATCTGGCTCTTTCTCACTAATTCTATACCTCAGCCCACCATGCATTCCACTTTATGATGGTATAGAGCAAAAAAGATAAGACGCGCGTTCTATATTTCAATTTTGCTTGTGCTTTCTGCGAATTTGTACGTCTTCCTTTCTAAATAAAGCCAGAACCTGAGACGATTGTATGCTGGGAGGAAAACCGGCACTGAGATATCATTTAATAAGAAAATGACGTCAGAAGGTAACCAGGTCTGAAAAAGAAAAAAAAAAATCAGAGCAACATTGGCGATACTTGACACTAAATAACAAAAGTAAACAAAAAAGTGGGATGATCAACCCTGCAACATCCTCCCCCACCCCCCTTTCCCATCCGCTCCATGCCCCTCAAAACACTCATTTCCTCTCCCCTCCCGTTCCTAGTCGGGATTCCTGGAGATCTGAAGAATCACTTATATCATCTTGTGCTCGTAGTTTTCACTCGCCTATTAGTCTGTGACCGCCGTTTTTTTCCCTTTTTTTTTTCTACTTGGATGGGTCATTTAGCTGCCATCTGGAAAGTTTGTACACACACACACACACACACACACACACACACACACACACGCACACACACACACTCCTACTTCCTTGCTGACTTAGACTCCTGTGGCGATACATTCGCCTTTCCCTTTATGATTGCACAGCACAGAAAGATGAACCTCAAGATGCAGGATCTGTTTTTTCTTTCGACTTCCTTTGGACACAGCCCTCCCTCTACTTCACTCCCCACCTCCTTTTCACCCTCACTCCCCCCCCCCCCCCCCCCCCCCCCTCCATTCCCTGCTCTGCCTTTCATGACAGCACGAAGGGTGTAGAAAGATAAGACTGGGAAATGCTGGTTCTGTTCTGCTTCATTTTTAAGTCTTCTTCTTCGTCGCCTCCCCCTTTTCTCCTGCACTCTATTTTGCAATCAGTCTGCATGGAAGGAAAGGTGCCTCTGATGCCAGGCTCCTGCCCAGAGGTGATAATTCCAGGACAGATCACACAGTGTGTCTTTACTTTCTCTTTCTTTGGCTAGGGCTTGAGGGAAGACGCAACCGGTCCTCAGAAAAGGAAGAAAGAAAAGATGCACTGGGGTCACTTTCAGCTTACATGGCTGACTTCGGGTTATCAAGACTTTTGGGATGTTTGTCCTTTTTGGCTGTGACTATGCAGAACAGACTGCATTCACGACAGATCACCACACTGCACCGCGATACAGTACTTTATAGAACAGTACACTACAATAGAATAAATGCAACAGCTGCAGGACTGCTCCTGGCTGGTTGACTCGTAACCTGAAGACAGCACTTCTCTGGGTCCTTCTGGCACCTTCGGGGGTATTTTCTTTTCTCAGTAGCATACAGCACAGTACAATGCAATACAAGAAAACACAGCACAACACACTGCAATACAAAGCTAGATGTGATCTCACCTCACCAGTTTTTTCTTCCCTAAAAGTCAATGGATCTTGTAGTCTCTTGCATTCAATTCTAAATTTCAGCTGGAAAGTATCCACATAAGACACTGTGGGCGCCGGCGAGGGTGGAATGCACGGTTTACGACTCTGAACGTTTGCTGGAAAGTATCACTGTAGAGATATCAAGGTGTTGCGGAAAACTGTCATCTCTGACCTGAACTCCAGAGTGTTGTATGGAGACATCAGCGTATAGTTGATTCCTTAACTTTGTACTGTTGCAGGTAAATACGTGGTGTAGTGGGTGTTGAACCTGAACTGTGGATGGGTAACATTTAGGAACAACCCTTTAGTTTTGCTTGACATATCAGGGAAAAAAAAAAACGATCAGATAACGCTGAATGTCACAGGGATATTCTACTGTCACTGAACCGTGAAAATCCCATCTATTCCTGGACAATATAGGAGCATAACTCTGCTGGAAACATGTCAGGGTAGAATTCTACATTTTTGCTTGTGGAATATCATGGTATAACGGAAATGTAAACTCTAAACTTTGTTCATGATGTTATGTTACAACCCTGGACTGTTTTAGGGGGGATATAGGTTATAACTGAACTGATCCTGGAAGATATTAAGTTATGAATCTGTGTGTAATGTTGATGGAAAGCATTGAGATATCGCTTCAGACAGCTTTTTCAGAATTACAAAATAAATCTGAAATGTCGCTGAACATCAGGGTTGAACTCCAGCCTATTGCTTGGAAAATATCACGAGTGTAAGTCTGAACTGTTAACTGAAGTATTGCTCTGTACTGTTGCTGCGAATAAGAGGTAACACCTTCGACCTGGTCCCCGGAATATTAGGTATAACTCTGAACTGTTGTCGGAAATATAACTAAACTGCAGTTGGACAGCATCATGGAATATTTTTGAAGTCTTCCCAGGGAATACCAGGGTATAACTGCAGTGTTGCTTGGGCCTTGACAATACACATATACATATATACAAAGACACATGTGACATTCTGTCTCATTTAAAAAAATAAAAACCGAACAAACCACGAAGAGCATTCAAGAGAGTGCAAGCCTCTGCTAAGGACGATCTGATTCCTGATCCACCCTTTGCATCAGTCCATCGGTGAAGAAATAATACTAGGCACAAACTAAAAGAGTTATTTCCCATTCAAAAATACATCATGAAAAATACAACAAGGCTGTGTTAATTTCACTATAACAATTTGACATCTCATGAAATTATCACTTCGCGGATAGACATCGATACTAAAACAGTAATGTGACAGGGTTCATGGTCAGGACAATTTTTTAAAAAAATCAATTGTCTGAACCGATCTTGTCCCTGGCTCACTGGTTTCATAATTTTTGTGTAGACCTGCTGACAGCAAAAGTAACACAGAAATGGATGCGTTTGGACACATAGCTTTCTTGTCATACTGCACAAAAGCTTCTTCAGGAACACACACACACACACACACACACACACACACACATGCATACACACATATACATACCCCCCCCCCCCCCCCCCCCACACACACACACACACACACTAACTACAAACTTACGGCACAGAGACACATACTCTTCACAGGCAAACGTTTTCATCGTACATTGCACCTAAAAGTCGCCAAACGTCCGCAGTGGCTCATCCCAAGTCAGGAGGGGGAAGGAGGTTTGGGCTTAGGGCCAACAACCCCACCTCATAAAACAGCCCTTGTTACAGAAATGTCAACAACACTGAGAACAGAAACTCCAGGTTCACTGGCAAAACGCAATCATAAACATCAACCTCTGGCTGAGAGCATACACACTACCAGCCAATGACAAATTCGTGAAAAGAAATAGAAGGGGGGGGGGGGGGGGGGGGGGGGGGGGGGGGGCAGGGAGGAGGGGGTGGTGGGAGAAGAGGGGGGACTGGAAACATTTTCTGAAAATCGTCGTTAAACTTGACCAGACAAGCCTTGAACTTCAACCCCCAAGGCAGGTGCATGCAAGGCCGCCACTAACATTTGGCGTTTGGACCATGAAACAGACACCAAACAACTGGAGAACACCTGGGGATAGTATGGAGAAGATTGCCCTCCCCCCCCCCCCCCCCCAGGACAGAGGGCTCTGGCAGACTTTTGTTTATAGCCTAGCTCCAGTGAGGATGATGAGTGAAGAAGAAGAAGAAGAAGAAGAAGAAGAAGAAGAAGAAGAAGAAGAAGAAGAAGAAGATGATGATGATGATGATGATGATGATGATAGTGGTGGCGATTAGCTTCTTGATATGTTGACTACACAGAATGTGACATTTGATGGAAATTTCCCCTGTACCCTTTACACCCAATGCTTCGCTCCCCCCCCCCCCCCCCTTCCCTTTTCCTTCCATTAGTTTATGACCTTAAACATCCTGCCCAATAGCTTCACCTGTGCGCAGGATTCTAAACATGAACAGAGAGCAATCTACGGCGGCCACTGCCTCAAAACTTATCTTAACAACCTACATGCAGTCTGCGAAGAAAAGAGCAGCAACAGCAAAGCGAGTTTCCGGAACTTTCGCAGATTGCATATACACCTGCAACCCAGACAAACTGCACGGAACACACGGGGTCAACGAAGGCTGTCGACTCCCGATAAAATCTGTTGCCTGCAGCGTCTCAGTAATTGAAGTCGCGACGTTAATGATTGTGTGCGTGAATTGCTGGCCAGATTGTTGTTCACTCGCAAACACACGTTTCAGAAGTGCTTTATCATCCTGACTTTATCATCCTGTCGGACTGAAACCTCGAAGCGGAAGTGCAGCCTGTCTTTTTAGTTCTTGTTAAAAGACTCTCAAGTCCATCTCTTTTATGCTTCTTTAAATTCATTTGAAGACTCTCAATTTAAGCCTTAATCAAATCAATGCCGGACAACTGTCCCCGCCCAATCATCTCCTCTCTTCACCCCCACCATCACCTCCCTCATTTCTTTTGTATCACCTTCTCATATCTGATGCCATGTCACGTACAGAGCAAATCAAGAACCCTTGCCCAGACCATCACCCAATCCCTCGATGGTAAACTGAGCAACAGCGTGGATAGGATTCGAATTGACGTTCAACTCAACCAGGCATCAGCACCCCAGCAGAAAACCAGTTGATTTATTCTCCCTTTTTGTTCCCTCTTCTATAGAGCCCCCGGCCCAACCTGCTCCCCATTCACCCCGAAACCCCCATATACTGCTGTGCCACAGGCAGAGCAAATTTTTAAACTCTCAGCTTGATATGGGAACATGATTCCGTCCATCATCATGCGTGCGTGTAGAATTAAGCGAGAGTGTTTTTGCACAATGGATCACAGAAGAAACGGGCGTGACACAAAATGAAGGCGTTATCACGATCTTTTCGTGGGATTAAATGCATTTTAAACCGGTGCTTCACTTTATCCCGCTCCCCTGCCCTCTTCTTCCCTGTGTCTGTAAGCGGAAGAGGAGTTAACGCTGGTGCTAGCCCAATGGTCACAGAGCGTACCAGAATGCTGAGGTCACTGCCGTCAAAAATGCTGCACCAACTGTATCCAGCTCTGGCGGTTGTGGGCAAGTGCCAGGGTTAATGGCAAACCTCTGCCTGGCCTTCACAATAATATTGTCTGTCCATCTCTTCTCTCTGTTTGCAGCTCTCTCCTGTTCCCTTGCACTGCTCCTTGGACAGCGTGTGCGCAGTCTGCTTGGTCTTGTCACATGTCCATGCCAATCTTTTCCTCTCTGTAGCCTGCATGTTGCCATGGTGACTCACATGCTGCCTGATGATTCCGTGACCTTGTGTCTTTCGTGGCAAGTTTGGTATAGGAGATGCTGGGTACTGTTCTGGCGTTTCTCCTCTCCGCTGCTCGGGTCTTTCTTGAAGTTCAGCAAAACACAGAAATCACTGTTTGCAAATGTGGTTCCACCAATGGTGACAGCACTAGACATCTTTTTGACTGGTGTGTTACATTTGTTCATATAGGCAGCACTATATATGTGCTGTGAGGTTTCGATTTTTGACAAAGTATAGTAGATCTAAGGGGGCAATGATGAAGTTGCATTCATGTGAAAATGTATTTGCACATGCCTCAGCCTGCATCTCTGTTGATTTGTATACCATGAAAATGCACTGTGATTCCATTGTAACAATGTCCTCTTCCCACTGTCAATGTCCTCTTCCCATTGCTATGTTCGGGCATGCATCAGGTCAGAACTCCCTGTTCTACAACCATTCTACACAGTACCTTTTGTGAATGATATTAAAGACTAAAATAAGTGACTAACATCAGTAACATCTCTTGAAGAATGATCCTACAGCTCGATTGTCAAACCTGTCACCAGATAGATTCAGCTGTTATGTTTATGTATCCTTAAACCGTAGAGAGAGATTTTGTTTGATAAACGGATCTTCAAAAGTTTGTGTATTCTCTCCACCAAAGGATATTCAGGCATCCCCTGCACTAACTATCTCCTTCCCATTCCTTCAGCCACGTTCTTACATGCATGCATACACTTTTACATACACACACGTACGCGCGCTCGACCATGTGCGCACACTCACGCACACACACACACACACACACACACACACACACACACACACACACACACACACACACACACACACCAGTCCAGCCTCCCATATCTGCTTTCCATCACCTCCAGAGTTTTGTGTACCTCCACAATCAGTTCCGCCATTTTACGCACATAACCCACAGAACATGGCGGCTTTAATTTAACACAACACAGCAGGACACAGACGTATATCACGTGCCAAAGTGCGTTCCATGTATGCATCTTGCCTTCTCTCCGTCGTCTTCTCCTCTATATCTATCTCCCCCCCCCCCCCCCCTCCTCATCATCGAGGCTTATCCAATGTAGGATGAGATCCAGATACACCTGTTTATTTTCTCCCCGTGATTTTCAGCGTTGGTGTGTGACGAAACATCCTATTTTAAATACCTGATTTACCAGGAGTTTTTTCGGCCAAGACTAGGAGCAGAATATGTGCACGTGTTGGTTTGTAATCAGCGCTTATTCAAAAGCTCAGCGACAGGAATCCAGCTGTGACGGATGGTGCAGATGGAAGAAGATATATAATCGGCAAACAGCAATAATCTCTGAGAGTCAGATATGAAAACAAGATGAATTGGCCATCACCGTTTAATCTTCACATTTGAAATCTATAAGCATGTCGTATTGGCAATCACGTTCATGATTTCAGAATTTAACTTGAAGCAATATGAAACCACCAATATCTTCATAATCGAAGATGTAGTGATGGTATCCACTAATGTCTTCAGCATTTGGATCTAGAAGCAAGAAGTCTTGGCAATAACATCTGAGGAATTTAAATCATGAAGCATGACGTACTCACAATTACCAACAATAATACATTGAGAAGTTTTATCCCGAAGGAAAACCTATTGACATATAACCCGTAAACATTAGGTCTTCATGTCTTTCCATCGTCTGTCTCGAATTATTTGCTCTGTTTCATCTGAGGCAGGAGCGAACCTGTAGAAAATGAAGACAAAAGACAGACACAATAGATAGAAAGGGGAAAAAATACAAAAAAAAGCAAGACAGCGTAGAAGAAGGGTAGGGCTGATCAGAATTCACTACTTTCAATAAAGTCTTCCTAGATTTGTTGCTGCAATCTCTGTCTGTCTGTCTGTTTGTCTGTCTGTCTATCTCTTTTTCTCTGTCTCTCTTTCTTTCTTATTTTTGTCTGCATCTGTCTGTTTGCCTGATTTTCTCTTGTTTCCTCTCAGCCTGCTCTTCATCTTCTTCTGCTTCTTTTTCTTCATCTATGTCCACTTTTTTTTTCTCTCCTGTTCCGCACGAACTCGATGTGATCAGCATCATTACGAATTGTAGTTGTAAACGTTTTTTTTTTTTTTTTTTTTTTTTTTTTTTTTTTTTTTTATCCCCTGGACGACGCTGCTAAACAGCAAATACAATGCTCAATGCAGTCACAAAATCCGAACGCGTAGCAAGACATGTATGAGCAGAACGAAAGTTCGTGGTGGTATTTAAAAAAAAAAAGAAAAAAAAAAAGAAAACATGATTGACAACAAGGATCAGAACGGGGTCTTTTGGAACAAAAACACGTATGTGATATGTTGTTTTTCACTCCCTGACACCTGTCAGTCAGGAACGCATTGTCAATATCAAGACCTTGATTTGCATTCCAAACCTTTCGTGCTCCACCTCCACCTCAGCTTTAACTCCGCTTTATAATGATATGAAACAAAAATGAAGCAGGTTCGTTTTTTTTTTTTTTTTTTTTTTTTTTTTTTTTGAATATCGTGCATGCCTTCCAGAAACACGTGCGTCTGATGTTCTTCTTCTCTAAACCAGGACAGGACACAAGATAACTGCATGCTGGCAGGGGAGTGCGCACGGAGATTGTTTTAAAACAGAGGTGTCGTTAGAAAGTGATCATGATGTTGAAAAACAAAAACTGTGTGAGTGCATAGCAACACATGGAATCGTGTTCAATATGACGCTAAACTGATTTTAGGATTTCTCTTTCCCCGAAATGCTGATATCAAACTAGTTCATAAGACACATGAATAATCAAAAAAAAAAAAAAAAAAAAAAAAAAAAAAAAAAATGCTGAACATGTTGATACACAATGGTAGCGCGATTATGCATAGTGTACACTCAGGGAATTATTTATTCCAATGGTTTATAATGCCAACAATTCAGCCAACTGGTTATGACTCGATGGTAGATAATCATGTATAGTTGTCGTCGTGGTGTTGCTGCTGCTACTGTTGTTATGTGTACGTGCGTGCGTGTGTGCGTGCGTGTATGCGTATATGTATGTATGTATATATGTATGTATGTATGTGTGTGTATGTGTGGCGCGCGCGCGTGTGTGTGTGTATGTGTGTGTGTGTGCGCGTGGCTGTGCGTGTGAGCGCGCGCGTGTGTGCGCATGCGTGTATGTGTGTGAGTGTGTGTGTGTGTGTGTGTGTGTGTGTGTGTGTGCGCGCGTGTGTATGTGTGCGTGTGCGCGTGCGCATGCGTCTGTGCGTGCGTGCGTGTGTGCGTGTGTGTGTGTGTTAATGATCGACCTTTCTTTCCATATGCTGACTGCTATGAAATGTCTCTGCGCGAGCGCTGGGTGACAATGTCACTGAAATGGAAACACCTGCCATGCCAATTGTTACTACTGAGAAGAAAAAGAGGGGGTGAGGGTGGTGGGGGGAGTGGGATGGAACTAACAATTTTATGATTGCAGCGAAAATAATCTCCTGCAAACATACGCTCTCTCACTCACAAACACATACGTGCTGCAACACACAAACACGCACATGTAGATGCAAACATTCAATCATACACACACTTACACACACATGCGCGTACACACACAAACACAAATACACACACGCACGCACGCACCCGCACGCGCGCGCGCACGCACGCACGCACTTACACACAAACCACCCGAACACACTCTCTCTTTCTCTCTCCTTCTATCCCCCCCCCCCCACACGCGCACACACACACACACGCATTTTCTTACTTCCTCACTACTGAATCAAACAGATACAGCGACACATTCTCCTCACCTTCAATGACCGCAGTGAAGCAGAAAGATGAGGCTCAAGATGCAGGGTCGGTCCTTCTTTCCAACTTCCTTTGGCCACACGCTCGCCATATCCCTCCCCCAACTTTTCCTCACTTCCCCACCACCTTTGTTATCTCCACTTCCCGCACTCTGTCCCCCTGCTGTTCCGCCCGTCATGATCGCACAAAAGCTGCAGCAAGATAAGACTGGGAAATACTGATCCTGTTCTTTTTCATCTTTTTTGTCCTCCTGTCCCCCCTCTCCCCCCCCCCTTCCCCCGCCCCCCCAACCCCCCTCATTCTTCCTCCTGCACTCCATTTAACTGTCAGTTGGACTGCAACAGAAGGTGCGTCTGATGCCAGGATAGATCACACAGTGTGTTTTACTTTCTCTTTCTTTAGGTACTGTTTAAGAGAAGACGCAACTGGCCTTTGGAGAGGAAAGGGTCGTTCCTCACTTCGGATTACTCAACTGTTTATCTTCGCTGTGACCCTAGTAGAACAGACTGTATTCGCTACAGGAGATCGTTACAGTACAGGACAGTACGATAAATTCAATTCAATACAATGTGTTCAAAACAATATAATGCAATACAAAACTGAATTTGGTGTCTCCTTATCATTTTTTTCTTCTCTTATGGTTATTCGATCTTGTAGTCCCTGACATTCAATTCTAAATTTGCAGCAGGGAAGTATCACGTCCTCAACTGTATGAGAGGGAGGGGGAACATTAAGGTATAACGCTGAACCTATATCGAGAAGTATTGGGATATACATAAACTGTTAACTCCGAACTGTTGATACATATGTAACGCCGAACTGTTGTTGGAGAACATCAAAGTTGTACTTTGAATTGCTGTTGGAGAATATGACATAGTAACTCTGAACTGGTTCCCGGGTATATCAGGGTGTAACTTGGAAATGATATAGGAGAATATCAAGGTAAAACTAAACTGCAGTTGGGGAATATCAGGTTATATTTCTGAAGCCTTCTTGGAATGTAGGGTAGGTCTCTGTTGCTTGGGTGTGGACACGATACATATACATACAAATATACACGGCACGTTTTGTTTTATATACCAAAACAAGAAAGAAAAAAAAAAAAAAAAACTAGAACAGCATTCAGGATGGCATGGGCTTCCACTAAAGCAAGATTATGGAGCTGCCCTTGGAATCAGGCCATGAATGAAGAAAAAAAAATACTGCCAGGGGAAATAACAGTATGTACGAAATGAAAGAGTTACTTCCCATATTTTCAAAATGATATAGAAAATACAGTATGTCTACTTATATTACATTTGTTTTAAAATATTTCACACAAAAAATGTTATTACTCAATAGATTTTTTTTTGATAACTATAGTAATGTTCGGTGGATTTTTTTAAAAACAATATTTCTGGATGGATCTTGGATTCTCCTTTGTTCTGGGCCCGCCTTTGAATCTATCACATTCATCCTTGGTACCACTTCTATTTCTCCAATCAATGGTCTTAAAGTCAGTCTTGCAGGTTTTGCGTGTTCTGCTAAGCGAAAACTAATAAACCGACGCGGTTGAACAAACACTTCATGGCAGAAGTAATAAGAACCTGTTCAAGAATCTCTGAGTCATGGGGGGAAAAAAAACAATGAAAAACAACAAAAAATTATGACAGAAGAACGTAAACCCGTCACACGTAACGTAAACCTGTCACCAGCAAACGTTTTCCATGCACTTAGTCAGAACTGCACTGAGAAATTGCCAATGCGCATCCGCCGTGGCCCGCTTCAAACATAGATAAGATTGGAGAGTTGAATGTGGGCCCAGCATCCCCATCCCATAAAACATGCTTTGCTACACAAATGTCAACAAGACTGAGAACAGAAAACTCCTCTAGATCCGCTCGCCCAACTCTATCAGCAAACCAGGCCTCTGGCTGAGAACACACTAACTACCACCTGCCGATGGTGATATCATGATAGAAATTGGGGGTGGATGATTGCACACATTTTCTGGAAGTTGTCATCAAACATCACCAGACAAGCCAAGAAGTGGAAACCCCTCCCCCAAGGTAGTCAGAAGCTAGGCAGCCCACAAACATCTGGTGTGTAGGCCTTGAAGCAGACACAAACTAAACGGGATACACCAGGGGTCAGCTGAAGAAGATTGCCCAAAGGACGGACGCATGTGAGCTGAGGGAACATAGAGCTGACCCCCACAAGGACAAAAAGCTCTGGCAGACTTGTGTTTATGAATTATTATCTCCAGGAAGGATAACTGGTAATAATGATCATGAATATGATGATGACGATAGCGATGATGATGTGTATGATTCATTATTTCACACTTTCATTATACATAATATTGTGACATTCGATACAAATTTCCTCTGTGCGTTTCACCCCCACTGCCTCACTATCTCACCTTTCCCTCTCCTCCAATCAGTTCATAACCTAAAGCATCTTACTCATAGCTTCATAAACGTGCATGGTACCGCAAAGTCAGCCATCACTGTCTCAAAACTTAGCTTAACATCCCACATCCACCCCAAGAAGAAAGAGCTGATAGAGTAAAGCGAGTTTCAAGAAATGTTGCAGATTGCAGAATGCACCTGCAACACAGAGAAATTGTGCGGAACACCCGATGAACATGTTGCCTGCTCAGATATTGAAGTCGAGATGCTGAATGATTGTGTGCGTGAACTGCTGGCCAGACTGTTTTTCGCACAAACAAACATTTCGGAAGTGCTTTCACATTCAGTCTAATTGTAGTTCAGCATGGGGTCCTCTAAGGGTTGTCATCACAGGGAAACAAGAAACAAGTGTGACGAAAAAAAAAATTCTTTCCAGGACCTTTCTACAGGGTTGATTTGTGAGTAACAACACGGACAAAAATCAAAGACAGACACTTGCAACATCTCTCACAAATGACCTAACCTACTGAAGAAGATTCAAGCATGTGTGACACTAACTATCCTCTTCCCGATCCCTCAGTCTCGTCAACGGCTTTGATCTAATGGGACTCAGCTGGGCTCTGACGTGTATCACGTGCCACAGTGCGTTCCGTGCACGCGCGTCTTTGCTTTCAATCCATCTTCCTCACTCCATCTCCTTCTTTCCTTCACAACAGAGGCTTAGCTCTTGCAGGATAAATTCCAGACTCACCTGTTCATTTTCACCCTTTGGTTGTTCAGCACTGGCGTGTGACGAAATATGCTTTTTAACAAGCTGATTTCCCACGTGTTCGTCGGCAAAGACCAGGAACAGAACGGGTGCACCTGTTACTGTGTAAGCAGCCCTTGTTCAAGAGCCAATGACTGGAATCAAGCTATGACAGATGGTCTTAGGCGGATGGAAGAAGACAATAAGATGGGCAATCCCTGTCTCAATACAAAAAGAAAATGACTAGGCTATCACCATTTAATCTTCACATTTAAAATCGCGAAGGATGATGTATTCGTAATCACCGTTAATCGTTTCAGATCTTAAACCTTGAAGCAAGATTAAAATCACCAATGATATCTTTATGTCTGACGATGAAGTGACAGTTACGATTAATATCTTCAGAATTTAGATCTTGAAACAGTCGGTAATCATGAAAAATATCTGAGGAATTCAAATCAAGAAGCAAGACGTACTAGCAAATATAAATAAGACCTGGAGAAGTCATCTCTTGAAGGAAGACATTTCACAGTAAGCAATAACATCTTTCAAAATATCAGTCTCGATGATAGCATTATTGACAATTACCGTTAATATCTTAAACATTTGATTCCACATTGCCTCCTTCCACCCAGGCCATTCCATCGCTGGGAGTCATCTTGGCGAATCAAACCCACTGCAAAGGAATTTATGGTTTAATATCTCCCCCTCGTCCGTCTTGAATTGTTCGCTCTGTTCTTTCAGAGGCAGGAGTGTCTGTTGAAAATTAAGAAAGAAAGAAAAAACAACAGAGGAAAACAAAGAAAAAGAAAGAAAAGAAGAAAAAACACACAGAAATAAAAGAAGGAAGAAAAGAAGGAGGGAAAGGGAATTAAAAAAAATGGAATGGAGGGAAGAGGAAAAAAAAGACCAGGCCAATCATATTTATTGCTACAGTCTCTGACTTTCTGCTTGCCTGCATCTTTTTTTGTCTCTCTGTCTGTCTGTCTGCCTATGCTTTTCTTATGTTTGTCTGTATCTGTTTCTCCGGCTGTGGTTTTTCTTTCTCTCTCTGCCTATTCTTCGTCTTCTTCTACAGCTTCGTGTTTGTCTTCCTTTCACTCCTCCTTTTCCACACATACTCAGTGCAATCAGCAATATTACTAATTGTACCCCCAAATGTTGCATCTGGACCCTGCCAAATAACAAATACAACGCTAACTGTAATCACAAAATCCAAACACCCAACGTGACATGTATCAGCAGAAAAAAATGCACATGATGCTCCTAATTAAAGAACATTGTGAACAGCACGGAACAGCACGTGACAATTGCAACAAAAATAAGAGAGACCTTCTCTCACTTAGGGACACGTTGTCGACATAACGACATAAATATCCATTCCAGATCTTCCTGTCTTGTTCTCTTCCTAAGCCAACCCTTCATTCTGCTTCGTAAGGGTATAAAGGAAAGAAAGACGAGATGCACGTTCCGTTTTTCAAATTTGCGCGTGCTTTCAACGAACGCGTGCGCCTGGTGTTCTTCATTTCTAAATCAGGATAGGACACGAAATGAAATGATTGTATACTGGGTGGAGAGTCGTCACTGAGACATCACTGGAGAAAAATTATCGTTGAAAAATGATCATGATCTAAAAAACCAAAACGTCACAGAAATGTTGGGGATGTTTGGCAGTAAACAACCCAAACAACAACAGTCAGATGACTAACTCCTGCAAACCCTCCTTCCATCCCGTCATTTGCCTGCCCCTCAGTTAACACTCCCCCTCCTCCCCCCTCCCTGTCCGCATTCCAGGGGATCCATTTGTGACTTTCTAGCTTAAATGAAATCGAAGATTTTGTTTGCGCTTTCCCCCCTTTTCTACATCTCTCCCTGTTACTCCTGTTTTGTTTTTCTTTACCGTTTTACCGTAATTGCGGTCTGTTTGCATGTTTTTGTCAGAATGTTTTTCCACACATTTTTAAAACAATATTTTTCCAGTTCATAACATGCCAACTTTTCTACCGAAATCTGACAGCTAGCTAGTGATCTTGTAGACACTGTACAGAAGGGAAACTTACTATGAGTTCCATAGAGTCTATTTGTCTGTTAAGCCTTTTAATGCATTTTTCCTAAAAAAAAAATTAAATTAAAAAAAAAAAGAAAAAAAAAAGAAAACATGAATAAGAAAAGTCAGTGTTGTACTCATTTTGTTTTAAACTGAAGGTGATGCGGTAACATGAGCGCTGGGCTGGCTGCCGCTCGCAGCATGGCCTAATTTTATGCCGCACGTGCTGCCGCCTACATGTTCCAGCATTACGTTCTGATCACAACATGCTGCGAAGCGCTGCACTCAGCAGTGTTACACATACAACATATACAGTAGTACATAAACAATCGTTTTCAAA
>JADBJO010003177.1:110000-117500 GCA_016801955.1 Conus betulinus | reverse complement strand
AACAGCACTAAGGAAAGTGAAGGCATCTGCCAAGGCGAATCAAATTCTTGACCTGCACTTTGAATCAGTCCATTTCCGCCAAGGGAATGAGTAAGTGTGGACTGAAAGAGTTATTTTTCATGTTTCTTTTAACATGACATAAAAAAAAACCCAATATGCCCACGTCCATTCACTGGAACATTTTAATATTTCATGACAGTTATTACTCCATAGATTCGTAAATAGTAACTTCAAAGTGTTCATCTTCAAAGGAAAAGTTGTAATGATTTTTTTTTTCTAAACGGATCCTACATTCCCCTTTGATCTGGATCCGTCCTTTGATTTGTATCCATCCCATACTTACCACACTCAAGCTTGGTTCCCGTCCTATCTCTGTAAAGAGTGGCGTGAAATTTACTCTCGTAATTTTTTCTCTTAATCAAGTGGACTGAAAACTAACAAACAGACGCTGCAGGACACAAAACGTCCTTGCCAGATGTAATTATACTGTTTTCAAGCATCTTGGAGTGATGGAAAAGAAAGAAAAGCAATGAATGACAATGAAAACAATATGACAGAAGAACGTAAACCCCTCCACTAGCAAACGTTTCACATGTACTTTGTCAGAATTGCACTGAGAAATCTGCGAATGTACATCTGCCATGGCCCGTCCTGAGTGTAGATAAGAAAGGGGGAGTTGGACATGAAGCCAGGACCCCCATTTCATAAAACACCCTGTGCTGCAGAAATGTCAACAAGACTGAGAATAGAAAACCCCTACCGATCTAGTTGCTGAACACTATCAGCGAGTTTGACCTCAAGCTGAGAATACACAAACTACACCAGCCGATGGTGATATGAAAGAAATTGGGAGTAGATTGCACGCATTTTCTGGAAATCATCATCAGACATTACAAGTCTTGAAATGGAATACTCAAGTTAAGCAGAAGCAATGCCACATAAAGAAAACTGATGTGTGAAACATGGGATACACCTGGGACAGCTGAAGAGGATTGTCTCCCCCCCCCCCCCCCCCCCCAAGTCAGAAGACTGGTGTTTATGACCTGTGCTTGGGGAAGGGTGGCTGGTAATAATGGCCAGGATGATGACGATGATGATGATGAAGATGATAATGATGGCGATGATGATTCATTACTTGACACATTCACTGCACATGATATGGTGACATTTGATGTAAATGTCTCCTGTACCTTCACCCCCCTACTGCCTCACCTTTCCCTCCTCTCCCATTAGTTTATGACCCAAAACACCATGTTCCACAGCATTGCTGACGAACATGATACTGAACACGTACAGAGGGAAATCCACTGTCGTTGTCTTAAAACTTATAAAAAAAACAGCCCACATTCACCCTCAGAAGAAAGAGCAGCAAGAGCAAAACGAGTGTCCGGAACTTCCACCGAATGTATACACACCCTGCAACACAGACAAACTGCACGGAATACAGGGGGTCAAACGAAGGCTGTCGACACCGATAAAATCTGTTGCCTGCAGCGTCTCAGTAATTGAAGTCGCGACGCTCAATGCTTTTGTGTGTGAATTGCTGGCCAGATTGCAGCTCATACACAAACATACACTTCAGAAGTGCTTTCACTTTTCAATCTAGTTATAGATCAGTCGTGACAGGTCGACATGGTCGTTACATGGAAGTCTATCGAATATCATGTGTTTTTTCTGTTAAACACACCACAAAACAAACAACAAAAAAAAGCAAGCAAAACAAACAAACAAACAAACAAAAAAACCCAGCAACAACTAAAACAAAACAAAACAAAAAAAAAAAAAAAAAAAAAAAAAAAAAACAGAACGAAATCTTAGAATTGTGTGAAATGAAATTTCAATAACAAATTTCTAATTACTTAATTCTGTCTCCTTGTGTTTACAGAGGTTTTGATTAAGATAAAGACGTGCCAATTAGTTCTAAACTAAATCATGATTTATCTCGACCTCACCAGTTGTGTAGTTAAACGCTGTATACACATTAGTGATGGTGGTTCACTTGTTCTTTCTGTACGTGCGTTTCAGTTTGCTTCCTGCTTTCAATAGAATCCACAAGCAACCGGACAACAAAGGACTTTTAACAGACTCGAACTGCAGTTTGCGACTTTTATTTTCTATAAATTCACTATGATGTTATTGTAACATCTCCCTGCAGTTGTCAAGTGCTATTAATTGGGCACAATTAGCATGCGTGAAGCTGGAACTTCCTGTTCTACAACCATTCCACAAGATACCTTTTGTGAATAATAATAGAGACGAAAATTAATTATGGATATCAGAACATCTCTTTTAATACCTATAAGCAGTTAATTTATATATAATTGTGTTTATGCATATGAAGGACTGAAGAGAACATAGAATGAAAAAACTGATCTTTAGCAGCTTAATTATTCTCCGTTGAAGTTTAAAGCATCCCCTGCACTTACTATCTCCTTCCTGATCGCTTAGCCTCAACGTTTACACATACACAGGCACAGAATGTGCTCTCTCTCTCCCTCTCTCTCTCTCTCTCTCTCTCTCTCTCTCTCTCTCAGCACACACACACACACGTACACGCACACATACACTCCCCTATTCCTGCTTACCATATCTGCTTTCCATCATCTCCAGAAGGTCACAAAACCTCCACAATCAGTTCTGCCATTCCACGCACATATTCCACTGAACACGGCGGCTTTAATTAAACGCGACGCAGCAGGATACCGACGTAAAGTACGTGCCACAGTGCGTTCCGTGCGCGCATCTTTGCTTTCTATCAATCTTTCCCTTTCCACCTCCTACCTACTCCCACAATAGAGGCTTAGCTAGTGTAAGATAAAATCCAGACACACCTGTTTATTTTCCCCCTGTGGTTTTTCAGCAATGGTGTGTGACTAAGCGTTCTTTTGAAATACTTTGTTTTTCACGTATTTTTCGGCAAAGATCAGGAACAGAATTTGTGCACATGTTGGTGTGTAATCAGCCATTGTTCATGAGCCAGTACTTGGGATCAAGCTGTGACAGATAGCCATAAGCAGATGGAAGCAGGATGGAAGCAGAAATATGATCGGCAATCAACAATAATCTCAGAAATGCAAAAACAGGATAAACTGGCTATCACCATTTAGTCTTAACATTTTAAATTTTGAACCAAGATGTACTCAAAATCATTGTAAATAATTTCAGAACTTAAATGTTAAAGCAAGATATAATCACCAGTCTCTTCATAGATGAAGATGTATTGATGATTACCATTAATATCTTCAGAATTAAGATCTGGAAACACAACGTTTTAGCAATGACGAATGACTTCTGAGGAATCCAAATCACGATTCAAGACGTCATGGTAATCGTCCATAACATCTGGAGAAGTTAAGACATGAAGGAAGAATAACTGACAATAATCAACACGATATTTCAAAATTGAAATCCTGAGCTAGTCTTATTGACAATCACCAGTAATATCTTGAACACTTTATTGTCCAGGACAGCAAATTTTCGCCCAGGCTACTTAATCGTTGGGAGTCAAGTTGGTGAATTAAAGCGACTGCAAAGGAGTTTATGGTCTAATCTCTCTCCCTCATCCGTCTTGGATGATTCGCTCTGTTCGTTCGGAGGCAGAGGTGCGTCTGTGAAAAAAGTAAGAAAGAAAGAAGCAACAGATAGAAAGAAAGAAAGAAAGGAAGAAAGAAAGAAAGAAAGAAAGAAAGAAAGGACAGAATATGGAAAAGGAAAAAATGGACGGGAGGGAGGGAAGAAGACCAGGCCGATCAGAATTGAATGGTTTCCATAAAGTGTTCACAGATTTGTTGCTGCAATCTATTCTGTCTGTCTGTCTGTCTGTCTGTCTGTATCTCTACCTCCGTCCCTCTCTCTCTCCCTTCCTCTTTCTCCCTGTCATTTAATCTGATTCCTTCTGTCGGTCCATCTGACAGCCAGTCTGTCGTCTGTCTGCCTCCCTGTCTGGTTATGTCTGTCTATCTCACTGTATGTTTTCGTCTATCTCCCTGTCCATTCGTTTGTCTGTCAGTATTCTTGTCTACCAGCCTGCTTGCCTGCCTAACTGCCTCTCTCACTCACTCTGTCTTCTTCATCTTCTTCTGTTTCTCTTTTTTTTTTTTCTTACCTTTCTTTACGCTTTTTTCATCCCCCCCCCTCCCTATCTCAGTGTAATTAACATTATAAAACACACTTCCAACCATCGTTTCTGGACTGACTGTATTGGACAATAAAGTGCAATTCTCACAGCAGTCGCAAAATCCGAATGGACAGCGTGATATGTATTAGCAGGAAGAATGTACATGAGAAGGGAAGACTCGGAAAAAAGCGGGTCTCTCGCAGCCAAGACGCTTATAAAATAGCGTTTTCCTTTACTTCCCCAACACCTTCTCTCCGTTAGACACACGTTTTGAACATATAGGCATCGACGTATATTCCGGACCTTTCTCCTTTGTTCTGTACCTCAGCCATTCCTTCATCTTGCTTCATAGCGGTATCTAAAAAATTAAAAAAAGAGAAAAAAAGAAGACAAGCCGCACAGTTCCCATTAATTTCCCTCGTGCTTTCAGCGAAAAGTGTGCGTCTCACGCTCTTTGTTTATTTATTAGTCAGGATGGAACGAGATGAGTGTAATGCTGGCAGCACGCTCCGCACGGAATTTTCATTTCATAAAAAAAAAGTTAGTGTCGGAAGTGATCACAGTTTGAAAAGGAAAAACAGTCACGAAAACGTTGGGAACATTTGGCACTAAACAAGCCAAGTAGGAAAACAGTTAGATGGTCAACTCCTGTAACATCTTGCCCCCACCCCACCCCCCATCCCCTTCACCCATCTCTCCATGCCCTTCAGCACACTCACTTTCTCCCCTCTCCCATCAAGATTCCAGGGGATCTGAAGAATGAGTTCTATCTCATCTTCTACTTTGTACTTTCTGCTATTATCTGTTACTGCAATTTTTTTCCGTTTACTGTTTTTCTATTAAGATTGTTCAGTTACCTGCATTTGTTCTGTAAAATTTTTGAAACACACACACACACACACACACACACACACACACACACAGAGAGAGAGAGAGAGAGAGAGAGAGAGAGAGAGAGAGGGAGAGAGAGAGAGAGTCCTACTCCATTACTGACTTTGAAACAGTGACACATTCTTCTTCCACACTTTATTAAGCAATAAGTATTAAGCAGAAAGATGAACTTCCAGATGCAGCGTCTGTTTTTCTTTCAATTTTGTTTTGATACACACTGTCTTCCTCACTACTCCTATAAACTCTCTACCTCTTTTTTTTATCCTCCAACGCCCTCCAACTCCATAGTCTGCTCCACCTTTCATGATAGCACACAAGAAGTAGAAAGATAAGAACGGGAAATGCTGGTCCTGTTCTTCATCTTCGTTTTGTTCATCTTCTCCTTCTTCTTTTCCACTGCACTTTCTTTTGCGGTCAGTCGCCTGCAATGAAAGGTTCCTCTCTCATATCAGACTTCTGCCCAGAGGTGATGATGCTGGGACAGATCACACATAGTGAGTGTCTTTACTTTCTTTTTCTTGGATTACAGCTTGAAGGAAGATGCAACTGGCCTGTAGGCGATTACGAATAACGAAGGAGTTTGCATTAAGTTTATGTGGCTCACCTAAGATTATTTAGAAGTTTTGTTAGTGTGTGCGTGTTTGCTTTTACTGTATCATTACTAGAACAGACTGGATTCATTACAGACGCTAAATACAATACAGTACGGTACAATACGGCACAATACAATACAATACTATATAATGCAATACAATGCAATACCTTACAATGCAATATGAAGCTGAATGTGATCTCATCTCATAATTCCTTCTTCCCTAATGGCCACTGCACGTTGTCCCCTGACATTCATCTCTAAACTGCATCTGGGAAGAATAACATCCTAAACTCTGTGTGTGCGTTTGGCGGAGAGATGAGTTGTCAGAATATAACTGAATTGTAGCTTGGAGGTCTCAGGATGTAACAACATGTCAGCTCTGGATTGGAAATTGAACATGTAAAGGTATAACTCTGAGCTGATGTAGGAGAGATATCTGGTGTAGCTGAACTGTTTAACATATATATTGTTGCTGGGAACTATCCAGATGTAGTTGGATTCTTAACTTGCTGATAACTATCAGGGTATACCTGGGCTGTTAAAACTGAACTGCTTGTGGGAAGCATCAGGGTATACCTGGACTGCTGAATCGAAAACCGTCGCTGTGAATTATCAGGGTATACCTGGACCGTTAACCCTAAACTGCTGTTGGGAACTATCAGGGCATACTTGGACTGTTAACTACTAAGTGTTGGTGGGAACTGTCAGGTTGTACCCAGACTGTTAATTCAAGTGGTTCATCAGGCTGTATTAGATCTGTAAACCAAATTGTTTTGGGGATTATATGATATAATTGAAATACTGAACTCTGTGATGTTGATGCAAAACATCACGGTACAACCCTTCACGTTAGTTTGCAGATATCAGGATGTAAGGGAACATTAACTCTGATGTTGTTGGAGAATATCAGGGTACCGGTATGACTCTGAACTGCTGTATGAAAATATCAGGTATACCTCTAATCTTTTGCAATAGAATATCAGGGCATTACTCTGACTTATGTCGGGGGGAGTACCAAGGTACAAAGCTATGTTGTTGTGACATGACGTACACTGATGCATACACACACATTACATCTTGTCTCATACGCGCAAAACATGAAAAAATAAGGGTAGTCAGGAGTCAGACCTCCACCAACGTTGGACAGATCCTGGATGCATGCTATGAATCAGTTCATTACTTCAGAAAAATGTTCCAGAGGAGGCAATAGTCAGTACAGACTGAGTTACTTTTCATGCATCTTTTATATCACTTTACTTTATGATATAGAAAATCAATTGTGTCTGTGTTTGTATCATTAATGTTTGCCCTTTCATGAAAATTACGTCATTCATTGTTAAGAATACATAAACAATAACTTGACAGTGTTAACCATCAGGCAAAAATTTGTAATCATCTTGCTGAATGGATCCTAGATCGACCCCTTTGATCTGGATCCATCCCGAAATTTCTTGAGTTTGTCCCTGGGTCACTCTGTCTCTACACTGAGTGGTGTATAGTTAAGTTTGATAATTTTGTGTATACCTGCTGACAGAAAAAAAAAAAACTAGCAAAAAATTGATGTGGTTTAATAGAAAGCTTCTTAGTCAGAGATCACAACAGATTCTTCAGGAACACACACACACACACACACACACACACACACCACACACACACACACACACACACACGCCCGCGCATGCACACACATACACACACACAGGCACATGATGATGACAACAACATACATCAGAGGGACCCTTCTTGGGCAAACGTTCTCACCATACAGTGTCTGAATTGCACTTAGAAACCTCTGAACATACTTCAACTGTGGCCCATCCCATGCCCAGATAAGAAAGGAGGATTGAACATAGGGTCAGCACCCCTACCTCATAAAACATCCTTTGCCACAGAAATA
>JADBJO010003177.1:92500-95000 GCA_016801955.1 Conus betulinus | reverse complement strand
TAAATGTGACTGCCTTAAAGGTAGAATTGAAAAATATCTTCGCGTGTTATAGTCCAGGTTGAAGAGAGAGAGAGAGAGAGAGAGAGAGAGGAGAGAAGAAGAAGAAGAAGAAGAAGAAGTCCAAGTGCGTGAAAAAAGACAGGGGGAAAAAATGAAAGGACATCACGAGAACTGACGCCTGAAAAGGTGAATCTGCAGACTTCGAGACCGTTTTCTGCTACGTGGGTTGGCAGGAATGGTAATGCATATGCTTGTATTGTTGACCGATGCAAGTATGTCTGTTTCTCTCACCCACACCCAGAAGTTTGATTTGTAGAGGACTTCGGCCCTCACAAGGCTGGCAAGAACAAAGAAGAACACACCGTGGCCCGTTAACCAACCTGGAAATATCAAATTTGAAAGAAAAAACATCATTCAGACTATAAAAAAAAAAAAAAAAAAAAAAAAAAAAAAAAAAAAAAAAACGAGCAATCCTTACAAATCGTAAATAAATGTCAGCGAACCGCCCAGAGAAAACGTGGACAAACGAGTCACAAGACAACACACAACGCGTTTCGACCTCTTAGGTCTTCCTCAGGTGAAACAAAGACGGACAAAAATAACGAAAAATGCACTTAGCTTTGATCGCTTCAGTGCATTTTCGTATTTTGTCCGTCTTTGTTTCACCTGAGGAAGACCTACGAGGTCGAAACGCGTTGTGTGTTGTCTTGTGACTCGTTTGTCCACGTTTCTCTGGGCGGTTCGCTGACATTTATTTAAGATTTGTTTAGATTTCCGCCTGCAGTCGTTTCACTTTGCAACTAGAGCAATCCTTAATCTTCTCAAATCGAACGCAAAATGGGTGTAAACTTCAATTTTTTTCCTTTCAAATTTGTTTCAATCATTTTTATCGATCACAAAGAGGGAGATATTAGTGATAGGAAAACAACATAATAATTAAAAAAACAATGGGATAGTTCGTAATGACGATAGCGAACAGGGGTAGGGTTGGGTTGGAAGGGGGAGCGGGGTGTGGACGAGGGGCGGGGGGGGGGGGGGGGGGGGGGGGGGGGGGGGGGGGGGGAAGGCGGGAATTTTGAGGAGAGAAGTGGGGGGGGGGGGGGGGAGGGGGGGGGGGGGGGGGGGGGGGGGGGTCGGGGTGAACAGAGAGGCAGAAAAAATGACTGGGAAGGATTCAAAAAGGTTTGGATCTATTCACGCGGGGGAATAAATTCGACCCATCACCAACTAAAAGAAACTGACGACAGAATTTAGAAGTTTTCACACTTTTATGTAATCGCCTTGTCTTTGTACCTTAAAAAAAAAAAAAAAAAAAGGGGGGGGGGGGAGGGGGGGGAGGATCAGAAAAGAGAACAAGTTAGAACAGTCTGCACTAACGAATGTTGACATAAATGGAACAGAGATAAAGGGGGGGGGGGCGGGATCTGAACGTGGTTGTGCAATTATGTTCTGTTGTTTGACTGGTTTTTTTCATTCTCTCACACACTTTCTCCCCCTTCCTTATTTTTTTTTTTTAAACTTACTGAAACTCCCTTCTTACTTTCTCTTTCTTTCTTTCTTTCTGTCTTTCTTTCGTTGGCAACTCGCCTCCCTGTCTGTAAGCCTTTATCTGGTTCCAAAGAATTCATTTGCACGTCAATTCTAAATCGACACCGCTGGTATAGGATCACACACGTTTGTAATGCTGTTACTGATGCTGCGATTCTCTCTCTCTCTCTCTCTCTCTCTCTCCTCTCTTTCTCATATTATATATATATACATATATATATTATAGGTACCTATTATCTATATATATATATAAGAAGAATAATGAGGATGGTAGTAGATATATATATATATATATATATTGTAATATAAATATGATAAACTGACACGCTGAAAAGGTGGTATATACATTGTTTACCGATGTTCTTTTTTATTTATTTTTTTTGTATAGGACTTTTTTTTTACTTTTTCTATTTTTTTTATTTTTTCTTATTTTTGTTTTTATTATTACTATTTTTTATCAAATTTGTTCATTCATTCCGACGGCGATTCTTTTTTTATTTTTTTTTATTTGACTCTTTTTTTCTTTATTCTTTTCATTTTTGTCTTTTACTTTCCGAATATCTCAATCTATTTTTCTTCTCTTTTGGGGGGGTTAGCAAAATGTTTTTTCTTTTTTTTATTTTTTCTTTTCACTTTTTGTTTATGTTTTTTTTTTTGCATATCTATTTAGTAGGTTCATTTTATCACTTCCGCAATTACATTTCGTTACTTTTTTTTTTTAAGCGATCTTTTTCTTTTTTTATCTTTTTTGACCGATGCTTCTATTATTTTCTTATTTACTTTATCTATATATTTATGGCTTACTTCCTATATTCCTCTTTGATTATTTTATTTGTTACTTTTTTATTGGGGGGAGGTATAGTTTTAAGTCTATTATTATTTATTTGGAGTCTTACTATTCTTTTTCTTTGCAACTATTTATTTGCATTCATTTTTTTTTTTCTTTTTTTTC
>JADBJO010003177.1:45000-60000 GCA_016801955.1 Conus betulinus | reverse complement strand
CTGCCTGTCTACCTGTCCGCTGTCGGATAGAAAATGTGTAGACGTGCACGTGCAGAACCCTTTTTAACGCCTAGTTTCTCGTGGGAATATAAAGGACTATGGAGTCTGGTCCTGTATGATATTGTTTCACATTGCCTGGGACATTTGATTGCAGTTGTCGTTCCACATGCGATTTTCGTTACAACTTCAGATTTAGTTCTTCATGCAAAACACAGTATGTTGCATTGATTGCCGAAGCTACTGAGTAACACAGGTGCATATTGTTATTAATCATCATCATGCTATTATCATTCTCACTAGTATAATTGTTATTACCATGCTATTATCATTCTCACTAGTATAATTGTTATCATTATTCTCATTGCTTCAGGAATATTCCCGTTTCAGAAAGGAACAAAAAAAAAAATCATCAACAACAACAGCAGCAGCAACCCCATGCGCATTGTTGCCAACAAGTGAGCAAGCCAGTGTCATGGTTCATGAAAACTCCGCCGCCCCCTTACCCACAGGCCGCTTATGAGTCCCAGTGTGGTCACACAGTGCTCACCACGTTCTGCACAGTGAGTTCTGCGATCCACAACCTTTTAAGCGCACAGCAATTCGTCACACCACTTGTGTGTGTGTGTGTGTGTGTGTGTGTGTGTGTGTGTGTGTGTGTGTGTGTGTGTGTGTGTGTGTGTGTGTGTGTGTGAAACTTGAAACACACACACACACACACACACACACACACACACACACACACACACACACACACGCCGATCATTAAACTCGGTCGAAGGTCTAACAGAAGAAGAAAGAAGAAAGAAATAAGCAAATTGCTAAGCATGCTATGAAGACAACAGTTGAGCAAATATACGCAGTACCGGTGTGAGTGGAAAGACTAGCTCAACCAGTGTACAAAGTTTTCTCCCGCCACACTCCACTCCGTCCCCCCCCCACCTCCCCAACCCCACCCCAGCCCAGCCCCCTCCCCACCTATCAACCCATCTCCCGCCCCCTCCCTCTCCCCCTCCCCTTCCCCAGCCGCTATCCTCTCTGGATCTGATGAATTAAACCGTAGGGGCAACGAAAATATGATTTTGGACAGGTAATAAGAAGGCACAGTTCTCTTTCTCTGCGGACGGACAAAAAAAAAAAATTATCTCCCCTGGTCGGTGGCGTGACAGGCCACAAACATGCCGATGGATTGCACTGTCTGCTCTCTCTCCCAACAGAAAAAACAAACAAACAAACAAACAACAAGAACCAAAAATCGGACGATAACTACAGCAACAAACAGCAGCACGTGCTATGCTATCATCATTAGCGTCAACATGATAAACACACACACACACACACACACACACACACACACACCACACACACACAGAGAGAGAGAGAGAGAGAGAGAGAGAGAGAGAGAGAGAGAGAGAGAGAGAGAGAGAACACGCGCTCGTATATATGCACACGAGTACATGCTCTCTCTCTGTCTCTGTGTGTGTGTGTGTGTGTGTGTGTGTGTGTGTGTGTGTGTGGCCTCTCTGTCTGTGTCCATCTCTCTCTCTCTCTCTGACATCAAATGAGCTCTCTCTCTCTCTCTCTCTCATTCCCCGCCTGTCTGTCTGTCTCTCCCTCTCTTTATCTCTCCCTGCCCGTCTGTCTGTCTGCTGTCTGTCTTTTGTTTTTGATGTTCTTATTGCTATGTACATTTCATAGATTTGACCCCCCCTTCATATTCTCTCTCTCTCTCTCTCTCTCTCTCTCTCTCTCTCTCTCTCTCTCTCTCTCTCTCTCATACCATTACCATGGCAACAACTCTGCCGTAACTGGCAGCCTATCTCTGCCGCCTCTTTGACTGTTTCTGCTACAGCTTACTACCTGGTGCTGGTGCTGCTGCTCTACAAGTATTGTTCACCGGTAACGGAGCTCACCAATACCGTAGGGTGCACTAAAATTTAAAAAAAAACAAAACAAAACAAAACAAAAAAAAAAACTAATCAAATAACTCGACCTCTGACGATCGCCAAAGTTTCGGTAATAAAGCTGTTCCCCGTCCACTGAGCAAGGCTACCTGTCCGCGTTTTTCTCTGTCTGCTGCCCTCTCTCTTCCTCCTCCTCCTCCTCCTGCACTGGTTCTTGAACGAAAGGCGGTCATGGACAGTCCACTTGACCTTATAATTATCCACACTGCTTCAGCTTTCTTTTCCTCACCGTGGTGGTCAGGTCTTTGTGGTGGCTCACAAGCTGTCTGACGCTTCCGTGAACTTTGTCGTTTGTAACATGATCATTATAGGAGATAATGCGTACTCTTCTGTACGCAGTCTTCAGGGCTGCAATATCCCTTTGCAGACAGTAGGCAGGAGAACTTCCCATCTTTTTCTGTTCATTCAGAAGTGTCCAACTGTCAAAAGTGAAAGTCGACCTATACTCATCTGTCGAAGAGCTATCACAACTGGAAGTCGACCTACGCCGATCTCTTTGAGAGCTTACTTTGTGTAAATGACAAACTAATCTTTGACAGAATACTGTTGGTACCGTTGAGGACATCTCTTGCTTGTCTGCCTTTTGGCCGACTCTGCAGAAAGGCCCAGTGACGGTGAGGAAAGACCCACTGACCACAAGGAAAGTTCTGTTTACAGCGGGAAAGACTGCAGTCTGGGATCTTCCTTAGAGGCACGTAAGACCATGCGGCAAAAGCTTGGCTCTGTATGGAGTTGTACTGTTTCCACCTGTCAGCGAAACGATGACAACGAGTAGGGCGGCAGGATGCGCACAGCAGTTCGCTTGGTGGTGGCGTCTTTCGCTGAAGGCGTTTGCAGTTATGAAATATGGGCTGGTACATTCATGAGGGCGCTTCAATAGTTCTGTTGCGTCTGGTGGTAACACTATGACAGCTGCCAGGGAGCAGTTTACATTCCTTGACGTCTTAATGGAATGCCCTGTGAGTGCCTGCACACTATGTCAACACAGCGCGCAGGCTTTCGAGGGTGGCGCAGGATTACTCACGACTAACTGGTTTGGCAGCTGAAGACCGTATTTCTTTGGGTTGCACTGGCACAGCCGGGCGTATTTTCTTTCTGTCTTCTTCTGTTATTCAAAAGTGTACAACTGTCACAACTGGAAGTCGACTTACACCCATCTCGTCTGCTACTCCTGATGAGCTTACTTCGTGTAAGGGACCGACAAATCTTTGACAGAATGTCGTCTACTGCCATTCTCCGAAGAAAACACAGAAGAAAACACGCCCATAGAATCGTTAGAACAAATCGCCCTCTTTCTGAAAAACGACTCCCCCCCCCCCCCCCCCCCCCGCACCATTTCCTTATTTTGCGTCTGCCCGAACGAGAGATCCATTTCTGCTGACGGTAAACAGAGCAAGATATTAACGGACGTTCTCCTTTGTCTGTCAATTACAGTGAGCTCCCTTGTCTCTTAAACATGGCTGAAATGGGAAGACACTCGCCTCTTTCCACATCGATCGGGCGATGGAGGTGAGCCTCTTCGGGCATTGTTGTCGCGGAGTGTAGCGATTAGCGCTCCTCAGAACGAATAAACCAACTTAGATTATCGTGATCAAATCAAATCAATCCAAACAGCTTGTCTCCGTGTTCTCGTGAAGCAGCGGAAAGTGCTGCCAACCGTGTGTCCGCTCCGCTCTCTGTCTCTGTCTCTCTCTCTCTCTGTCTCGGTCTCGGTCTCTGTCTCTCTCTCTCTCTCTCTCTCTACTCTTATCTCTCTCTCTTACATTATGTTATTTTTCTCTATAGCGTTCGAGAAGGACCTACTATGCATTTTTATAAGCAAGCAAGTATTCGCTTACCGTTTAGCATAGCTCACCCTTGGCAAATGCCTCTACACACACACACACACACACACACACACACACACACACACACACTCACTCACACACACACACACACACACACACACACACACACACACACACACACAGGCGCGAGCGTATGCATGCATGCATGCACGCACGCACGCACACACGCACACACACATACACAAACACACGCGCTCGTGCGCGCGCGCGCGCACACACACACACGAGCAGACGAGCTCACATGCATGCACAGATTGTATTTGTTGTCATTGTTTGTATTTGTTGTCATTGTTTCTGATATCATAGCAGTCTACGACACTCTTCCTGCCGCACATCATCCAATATACAGATGATTGTGAATGTTTCTCTCCACCACCACCCCAACCCCTCACTGCGTCTGCGTATGTGTGCGTGCGTGTCCGCGCGTGAGTGCGATGTGCGTGTGTGGGTGCATACATGTGCTTACGTGCGTGCGCGTGCGTGCGTGCGTACGTGTGTGTGTGTGTGTGTGTGTGTGTGTGTGTGTGTGTGTGTGTGTGTGTGTGTGCAAGAAAGAGAGAACGAACGAACGAATTTGTGTTTTCAGAGGGTAATGGAATAAGCATCACCGCTTTTTTTCATCCAGCCCTCCGGGGCCAAAAGAAATTTTAGAAAGAAAAAGAAAAAAAAAATTGATTGATATGAAATAATGGAAAATAACTCTTAAATATGAAAGATGAAAATACTAAAGGACACAAAAAATCCATGTACAGAGGGAACACCGACAGAAGGTGTGGGAGACAGTGGGGGTGGGAGGTGGGGGATGGGGGGATGGGGGACAATTAAGAATGAGAGGAGGGGTGATGGAAGTAAAGGAAATACTGATAAGGAAAATGAAACATTTTCACAGAGCAGTTATTGGTACATCATTGGGTAAAGTGAGATCAGCCAGATACATCAAGTACATAAACAGACTGGATTTAAACTTACTAGTGTTTGGTTCGTTTTTTAGTTTTTCTGGGATATTATTCCACAGCCAACTCCAGAATAAGCAAAGCTTGATTTGCATAAATTAATTGATGGGAAAGGGAGATTAATTTTATGCGAATGTCGATGATCATTAGAAGTAAATATGTTCATTAAATAGGAAGAGCACTGCCTGTAGCATTTTATGCATAAAGAGTGCTTTATTGTACAATAGTTTGGTCTTGAATGGAAGGATACCTGCTCGTTCATAATCAGGGTGCCCTAGCGAGAGTTCATCAGTTGTTATTTTGACAACTCTCTTGTATATATATACCAGTCAATGGTTTAAGCAACTTATTGCTAGCTAAATCCCGGGGTGTCGAGGCATAGTCAATATTTGGTTGAATATAATATTGAAAAAATAATTTTCTGGTGTGATAATCTAAACAGTTTTTTTTTTTCTTGAGCTGATACAGTTTTACGGCAAGATTTTTGGAAAGTTCTAAATGTTTCGACGAAGATAGGTTGCTGTCGATTACTATTCCTAACACTCTGTGATTAGAAACCTCTTTGATTTTTTCGTTACCAATATAAAGGATTGGCAAATTTTCGGTTACATTCTGACGTTTTGCCTTGTAATCAACATGAATTTCGTGTTTTGAGGATGCAGACACATGTGATTGAGTTGTGTCCATTTAACGAGAAGGTTGATATTTTTTCTGAATGTCAAGGTAGACTTGCTGAGCATTAGAGTTATAGTGTCAATAGTGGTATCATCGGCAAACATTTCACAATGAGAAGTCAAGATTAATGGTAAATCATTAATTTAGAATAATAACAGCAGTGGACCAAGCACCGAGCCTTGTGGTACACCAAAGTTATTGGGAATCAAAGAAGAATAACAATCATTTGATAATACTAATTGTTGCCTGTTGGAAAGGAAGGATGAAATGAGTTTTAGTGTCGGAAGTTAGTCGATAAATAATTAATTTTCTGAGCAAAAGTTCATGACTAATGACATCGAAGGCTTTAGCAAAATCCACTATTAGATATGAAAGGAGATAAATGGGATTCTTAAAAACCAATTATGTGAAAATGTTTGCCCAATTTGGTACTAGGGAAGATATTTCAGTAATCTTATTTATAACATGTTTAATATTTAGATGCCCAACTCTAAGTCCCTCCTCGGTTAGCCAAGGGCTACCACGTTCTGACATTAACAGGCCAACAAGGAAAACACGATCCACTATACAAGTGAGAAAAAATACAAAGATCAGTGAATACTGTAACGCAAACAACAATACAAATTTCAAAGCAGCAATAAACAAAGCGCTGAAAGAAACCCCAGCCAGTAACAAAGGCAAAATATCAATGCAAGAGACAAAATGAAGTATTCTCCAAATAAACACACGCCCATTTAACAGTCTGTTTCACTCCTATCAATTCACAGACCACTGTCAAAACCTCGGTAGCCAAACAAGAAATCATGTCGAGCCCGGTGATGTCATTTACACACACACACACACACACACACACACACACACCACACACACACACACATACACCACACACCACACACACACACACACACACACACACACATCATCACGCGCCATACGTGTAAACATGTATGGGTTGAATACATTTCTAAGCTTACACATTGGCACAGGCAATTCTATTCTTAGACACAGGAGTGAATATAAATAATGTGGAAACATTAACCCACATACATATTTACTACCTCTTTCCCCCCCCCTCCCCAACCCCTTCCATCGCACCTCTCTCTCTCTCTGTCTCTCTCTCTCTTCGTATATAAGAGAGAGAGAGAGAGAGAGAGAGAGAGAGAGAGAGAGAGAGAGAGAGAGTCCGTCCGTCCGTCCGTCCGTACATGTTTATGGGTATGTGTGTGTCTGCGAGTGTGTCATACGTGTGTGTCGTGTGTACGTACTTATGTGTGTGTGTGTGTGTGTGTGTGTGTGTGTGTGTGTGTGTGTGTGTGTGTGTGTGCGCCCGCGCGCGCGCGCGCGCGCGTGCGTGCGTGTGCGTGTGTGTGTGTGTGTGTGTGTGTGTGTGTGTATGCGCGCGCATATGCTTAAGAGAGAGAGAGAGAGAGAGAGAGACAGACAACAGACAGACAGACAGAGACAGAAACAGAGACAGACACAGAGAGAGAGCGTGTTCACGCCGGCGCATACACGCATGGGAGAAGAAGAGAAGACGTGAGGACCGACGGGGACGGCAGTGGGCGCCACAGGGTAAACCACGGGAGGGAGGGGGTGGCGGAGACAGGCACAGCGGTAAGAAGGGACGAAGGGATGAAAGGATGAACAGATGAAAAGACCGGGAGCCGGCCCCTCTGTCCATGTCTGACAAGCCTTAATCCTCAGCCTGCCCCCACAGTCGTGCTAAACGCCAGCATTTCGGCAGCTTCCCATTAGCAGATGTCGGTTTGTGCCTCCCTCCAATCAGTCACAATCAGCAGAATGGTGGGGTGGGGTGGGGGGGGTGGGCGGTGTTTGCTGTTTGCTGTGAGGGGGGTGGGGGTGGGGGGTGGTGTGGGGTGGGCGGGCTCGAATTGCTTGTGGTTTGACAGCACAGATTGGGGGGTGGGGGGGGGGGGGGGGGGGGGGGGGGGGATTCGAGGGGGGGGGGGGGGGCAGGGGGGGGGGAGGTATAAGTGAATACATGCACACATTGCACAACGCACGCACGCAAGCAAGCAAGCAAGCAAGCAAGCAAGCAAGCGCACACACCACACACACACACACACACACACACACACACACACGCACGCACACACACACACACACACACGCACACACGCATGCGTCAAGCACGCACGCACACACACACACACACACACACACACACACACACACACACACACACACACACACACGCACGCACGTACGTACGCACGCACACAGACACACACGCACGCACGCACGCACACACGTAGGCAAGCACGCACGCACGCACGCACACACACACACACACACACACACACACACACACATACACACACATACACATACACGCGCGCGCGCGCGAAACAAAACGTCAAAAGTTCGGAAATGGCATTTTAAGAATTGCTTTAAAAAAAAACCTAAATCCTACGGTGGAAAAAAAAAATGCTACAAAAACTTTGTTTGAAAACTAATCTCCTCACACAGACGAAAGTGTCAAGGTTTTTCCTTAACTGACACTTTTTCTTGTCCAGCAGTGGGCCTCTGCCCATTTCATCATTCATTCTACATCTTCATCTCTAGCGACAGCATTTTAAGAAGAACTACGCTCGTAAGATTTTTCTTCTTTTTTTTTTTTTTTTCGTCTAAAAGTCCCCACCCCCTCTCCCCCCCTCCCCCGCTCCTTTTTCTCTCACTCAGCCGCAAGTATAGCTTTATTTCCCCCCCCCCCCCCCCCCCCCTTTTTTTTTAAAATGTGCTTATCAGGCAATACATCCAGTATCAAACATGTGATTGTTAACTGTCGTTTAGCCAGATTTAACGACTGAAATAAACGCATACTGCGAGGAAAGGGGGCGGGGGGGGGGGGTGAGAAGGGGGCGGGAAGAGGAGGGCAGAGGGAGGGAGAGAGAGAGAGAGAGAGAGAGAGAGAGAGAGAGAGAGAGAGAGAGAGAGAGAGAGAGAGAGAGAGAGAGAGAGAGAGTGTGTGTGTGTGTGTGTGTGTGTGTATGTGTGTGTATGTGTGTGTGTGTGTGTGTGTGTGTAGATGTCTGTGCGTGTGTGTGTGTGTGTGTGTGTGTGTGTGTGTGTGTGTGTGTGTGTGTGTGTGTGTGTGTGTGTGTGTGTGTGTGTGTGTGTGTGTGTGTGTGTGTGGTGTGTGTGTGTGTGTGTGTGTGTGTGTGTGTGTGTGTGTGTGTGTGTGTGTGTGTGTGTGTGTGTGTGTGTGTGTGTGTGTGTGTGTGTAGATGTGTGTGTGCGTGTGTACGTACGTGTGTGTGTGTGTGTGTGTGTGTGTGTGTGTGTGTGTGTACGTGTATGTGTGTGTGTGTGTGTGTGTGTGTGTGTGTGTGTGTGTGTGTGTGTGTGTGCGCGTGCGTGTGTGCGCGCGCGCGTCACTCGTGGTTCCGATTCTGATGTGGTTGTGTGATTTTTTTTTTCCCACACAGTTTGACATGAAGGACGGATTCTCCTGCTAAGTGATGGATAGCTTGTCAGATGCCTACCACGCCTACCAACCTCTTCTCTCTGCTTCTTCGCCTCTGCCTCAGCAGGTTTCTGTCTGGGAACGTGTTGTTACTGAGACTCGCAGGCTAAAACAAAGACGAAAATAATATAATCGTCTACTGAACGGTGTGTCTAGTGCAAATTTTCTTTCTTTTTTTTTTTAATCTCCCGTTCTGGTCTGTTCGTTGTTGTGTTGAGAGAGAGAATAAACAGACGCCGTTTGTCCTGATCCGCACGTGCGTTCTAGAGTGAACGTAATTGTCACGACCGATTTTTCATTTCTCCTCCTGTAATTCGGACGGACCACCCTCATGGTGGTGGCGAGGGGGGGGGGGGTGGGGAGGGGGGAAGGGGGAGGAAACGGTCGGAGGGGGGGAAGGGGAGAGTGTCGTACTCTAATACAGCACCATATATAGAACTTACGACCTCGTACAGTTTGTTTCTCTATCAAAGCGACGTCTGTGTGTGTGTGTGTGTGTGTGTGTGTGTGTGTGTGAGCCAACAACCTCATTGCTGTATAAAGGGAGAGCAAGTTCCCGACAAAAGGAACTGTATCATCGTCGAAGCTGAGAACTTATCGCGCGAATTCACAACAACCCTAACAGGCTACATGGTAGACAGAGGGGGTGACCATTCCCCCCCCCCCCCCCCCCCCCCCATTCCCCCCTTTTCCACCCCTTTTCAACCCCCCCCCCCCCCCCCCTCAAGCAAAGGCACTATTGATGGTGTGACGTTTAAATCGATCATGACGTAGCGTCTGTGTTTCCGGTCAGCTGCTGCTTGACGCTCGGCCCGAAGAGAGAGTAGGGAGGGTGGGGGTGTGTGGGAGTGTGTGTGGACTGGCAGCGAGTTATTGAAACCTCTCATGATGGATGATCGCTCCCGTCTGGTTGACGCTCTCCTCCTCCTCCCCCCCCCCCCCCCCCCCCGCCCCCACCTGTTTTCTCACCCTGCTCCATCCGTCTCTATCTCCCCTCCTTCGTCTCTCTGCCCACTGCTCTCCTTCCATGCGGCAAACGTATACATACTGTACTTACTTCACTCAGCTTCCTTTTACCATGTCTTTGTCCTTAACCTCCACCTCCCCCCCTCTCTTCTCTCCCTCTCTCTCTCTATCTCTCTCTCTCTCTCTAACACACACACACACACACACACACACACACACAACCCAGACATCATCATGAAAAAAAAAAAGAAAGTATCCTAGTCTGTGGGCTCTGTGCGGCTATCTGTTCTGTGTATCTGTGCGGCGGCTATCTGGTGTTCTGAACCAGGTGAAGTCTCTCAAGACAGAAGGATTGATCAACTGGTTTTGCTCTGCTCTTCAGTTGCTCAGGTGGTACAGTGGTCACCAACAGTGAGGATTGTGACACCTGATTTCTGATCGGTTCTTTGTGTGGTAAACAGCCTCGCGTTTGGGACACCTAGCTTGACCAACTCGTTGAATTAAACTTTAAAAGTACACACACACACACACACACACACACACACACACAGAGTTTTCCCTTTCCTGTGTTTAAATGTTGTGATTCTCGAGTAGGAAAAATGTCTACTTATATATCTTTTCAAACTTGTAGATTTGTATGACATGTAATGTTTCTATCATTTTGTTAAATTTTCCCTCACTAGGAATATCCCGTTTGATTTTTTTTTTCTCTGTCTCGTCTTTTGTGCCAACCACACAGCAAGCTGCACACAGCCACAGACTATGATACTTTTTTTTTATATAATGACCATGAAAGATGAACATGTTGCCGTAAAATTCCCCATTCTTGCTAGAGACTACATGACAGTACCGCGCTGTAAGCTTGTTTTCAAAATATATTCCGGGTGTTAACCAGATCGGAGAGACAAAGAGACAAAGACACTTGGAGTACCGGTCAGGACATCTGAGCAACGTTTGTAAGAGACACATCCATTAAGTGGATGAAACTCGACTATGTGGTTCGCATCTTCGTATTCAAGGCTACACTCACTTACAGACAATGTTCGGGAATCTGCAAGGGAGGTAATCTGTGTTACGGCCCACAGTCAAAGAGAGATAGCGGTCCCCGTAGTTTTCACAGGACAAAAGGCGCTCATGGGCATGCCCAAGGCAATTTTGCCCCATCAGTTTTAATCAATTTTTTTTTTATTTTTCTCCATTGCAAGAACATCACATTTACACAAAATTCATAGCATTTCACTTTATATCACCGTACGATTCACACCATTTATGCTTCAACAGCCGTTTTGGCCAGGTACCAGTTTTCGTACCATGTGTTAACGTATTTGTACAGGAGAATTTTTTCAAAAACTGATTAAATACAGAACACAAAAAAAAAAGGGGGGGGGGGGGGAACCCAAACAGAAACAACAGAGAGAGAGAGAGAGAGAGAGAGAGAGAGAGAGAGAGAGGATAGGGCACCGACAAAGCCACCAGGGGATCCAAACGTGCATGCATGTTAAGTGACACAGAGACAGACTTGTCCCTAAGCATATACATCAAGTCTAAAAGTTACACTTCTATTAAAGATTGGTATAGTTGCCATTTTTCATGCAGTTTTTGACTTGACTTTACGCTTTTCGCAACTTGTTGTTCAAACTTATATCTTGTCTTTAAATAATGTAGAAAGCTTATCAAAATTGGAAGTTTTTTCTCGCACTTGCATTTCAAATCAAGTAGTTGATCTCTAGATCCATTTGCTCGGTCCATAAACTGAAAAAAGATAACTCTTCTTGAAAGGGAATGGCATGCCTTATCTTCCCCTGACATTTTGCTGGAACAGTCTATTTTGCCCCATTAGTCAATTAAGTTCAACCAGAGAGAGAGAGAAAAAATGCCCAAACATAGACATGAAAACGATGCGCCTGCGATGCATACACCGTGTTACAAATAGTTCTATTTCACTCGCCATTCTTGTCATCGATCGATTCATTTCTGCTCATCTCGGGCTTGATGTGATGCTTGGTTACTAATGACATGTGCGCACAGTGCGTAATCATCTTGACCCGCAAACTGAGAAAAGGTAACTCTAGCTGCAATGGAAAGACAGGCGTTATCTGTCCTTGATTTTTTCTTCTTCTCAGTTTCTCGGAACTGGTCTACTTCTGGGCACGAGCCAACAAGGACCAAAAAAAAAAAAAAAAAAAAAAAATCTATCACAAATAAAAGCCTGTGATAGTCATCGAACGTACGATCTCCCAAACCTGAGCAAGTCCGCGACGCTAACCACTGCGCCCCCCCCCGCGGTTGGTCTTGTGTTCGATTCTTTGCTGGTCTGCAAACATCCCTGTGATTTCTTCATGAAGAAGGCAGAGCGAATAACAAAAAGGACGCCGTCCCGAGACAACCTTATTTGTTTATTCAACCTTCTTCAGTTGTCATAGACGAAGACGAACGATGTTATTGCAAGTTGACACGCGCTGTTTTATCTGATTTGTCACATTATATCCCTGGAAGTTTTGCCTTACTTATTTTGGGGAAGCATGTTTGGAAATGAATAGATGATGGTCAGGGTTATATCAGAACACAGTTAGACAAATGCTTGAAGAGACATAAGTTTATGGGATACATCTGTGGAAGAAATGGTATGTTGAAATATTGATATTACCGACTGCGTTGGAAATTTGTCCAAATTTGAATCTAAAACTTTAGAAAGATTAATAACAAGACCGGATGCAACAGAAATATGGACGAAATTGCAGAATGACAAGAACCCGGGCACGCAAGTAATAGCAATAGCCCCCCCCCCCTCCTCCTCTCTCTCTCTCTCTCTCTCTCTCTCTCTCTCTCAACAGATATTGATGATTCTGCAGTTCGACCATTAAACGAACGTTTCCTCAAAGAAATGTTTAAAACCCCGAAAGAATGAGTTAATCTGTTTACTGAAACAGAAAAAAAAAGGAATATGAAACTAAAAAACGGGAAATCTTTTTATTGCAATTTAATGTCTCATAATATAAACAGGATCATTTTCTATAGTGCGCTAGTAAGCAAACTAAAAACAGAGAAAGAAGAGCATACGGGCCTCATCCCGGGAAATGTACTGACCATTATGTGACAGTCTTGTACAACATCGTCACAAAGGTCCTCCATTCTCGTCTGTTCTGGGCCCAACCTCTGGATGGTACCCCATGTGTGGTTCAGGGTCTTCAGCTCTCCCTCTACAGTTCGCCGCCAGGTGTTTTTGGGTCTCCCCCTCTTCCTCCTTCCTTCAGGCGTCCAATGGAGGGCGACACGAGTGATGTTGTCTGGCTCTTTCCTAAGTATGTGCCCTATCCACCTCCATCGCTTTTTCCTGAGAATTGTTTTCATGCTTTCTTGATGGCATTGGGAGAGTAGTTCTTCATTTGAGATGGTGTTTGGCCAGAAAATTCTTAAATATTCTTCTAAGGTTCTTTTTGTGTGGAAGACTGATAGCTTATTTAGGTCACTCTCTGTCATTCTCCAGCATTCTGAGCCATACAGAAGGGTAGAAATAATGCAGCTCTGATATAGTTTGAGCTTGGTTTTGATGCTGTATTGTTGGGACCTCCATACATTGCTTAGCATTCTGAAAGCATTTCTGGCTTTGTTTAAACGGTTCTTGATGTCATTGCCTGCTCCTCCGTCGTGTCTGACAATGCTGCCCAGGTAGGTGAATTTCTCAGTTGTAGGGAGGGTTCTCCATTCACTTGAATTGATGAGGGGTTTGGGACATTCAAGGTCATTACCTCTGTTTTCCTTTGACTGATCTTTAGTCCAATCTGTTGTGCAAAGCTGCTGAGGCGGGGATGTCTTTTCCTGCATGTGTTGTTGAGTGTGGGAGACCAATGCCAGATCATCAGCAAAGTCAAGGTCTTCTAAGGCTGAGAAGAGTGTCCATCGTATGCCTCTTGTCTGGTCTTCAGTTGTTCGACGCATCACCCAATCTATGGCAAGATTAAAGAGCATTGCTGACATCGAAAAATAAGCTTTCTATTCACTGAACAGGATATACATACGTAATGTTATAATCTTGATAGGCCCTGCGAGGACTTATGTCAGTGGGTATTGTATTTTTACGAGAAAATAAATAGCTAAGAATATACGTCATTGTAAATTAACAAGAAAAAAAAAAAAAGTTCTGAAATACACAGGGTACTATGTCAAGGAGACTTTAACCCTCCGGATCTGTTTACTTCATGTCAGAAATGTTCGCATGCATGATCAGAAAAAAAGAAGAGTATTAAAATTGGACAGTGTTTCGAAAATCAGCCAGTTCGCTTAAAAAAACACATTTTAGATTAAAAAAAAGAAAAAAAAAAACAAAAACAAAAACAAAAAAAAAAAAAACACAACAACAACGAAATATTGTCTGGAACGCTAAGCAATTTCGACATTTTTTACCGGATTAAAAAACCAACTTCGATTAAAACCTTGCATGTTTGTTCAGGGCGTATGAAGTAATAAGATCATAGACCAGAAAAAGAAGATGGCATGGAATTAAAAAAAAAACATTACATTTATATTTTTGGTTCATGGACGCGTAAAAACATATAGTCCTGTAGAGACGTCACAGACAAGATGAATCTTTTTTAGTTTGAAAAAAAAAAAAATTTAGGAAAAAATACAGTTATAATGTTCATTTCTTGCGTATCTGAGATGCGTTGAATCAACAGAAAGTTATTTAATCGCGATTTATGTTCATGTCAACAACAGAAAAGGCTTAAAAAAAAAAAAAAACCCAAAAAAAAAACCACCAAAACAAAGCAATTGTTTACACTCTGTTTGGCTACTTATTTGTACCTTGGTTTTGTACATTGTGTTGTGCGACTTTTTAAAATTTGCATGTAGTTTCCGCATAACTGTCGGAACCTAACAATCATATTTTCACCTCCTACGTATTGACTAATTGTTTTAAAGTTCATTTAGGTTTATAAGACCTCTTCAGCAATTCGACGCTGCCATTAGGCTGATTTATTAATATATATCTATACTTCTGGATGTTTGTCGCATTTATAAAGTTCTATTTTGTAATGATGTTAAATGAATGATTGAGAGTTTGTTTTCATAAATGTGCCTGCATATTTGAATTTGAAAGGAATACTTCATTA
>JADBJO010003177.1:32500-40000 GCA_016801955.1 Conus betulinus | reverse complement strand
AGTTTGTTACGACAGAAACAATGGTAAAAGATTTTCAACAAACAAGTGAAATGGACACAGAAAGGCAGAGAAAAAGTGAAAGCTAGTTAAGGACGATAGACAGGCATAGCCCAAAGAGACGGACAGACAAAGTAAAATTTTGACTATAAGAGTTGTTCTACTTGGCGGGAAGTTTCCGATATTCCCTATGGAGCGAGATGAATGACACTGCGTGAGTGAATGGATATAGAATGACAGTCTTAAAGAAAAGGATCTGTGTATAGTTGCCATGTGAGGCGACTGCAGGCGGGAAATCTACTTTCAACACCCATCTTGCGCTGAAGTGGATGAAGATAAGTGATTGCTCGTTCATTTTTCGTCGTCCTGATTGTTTTGTGTCCTGCCTGAAGAAGACCTGAGAGGTCGAAACGCGTCGTGTTTTGTCTTGTGATTCGTTGTCCATGTTTTCTTTTTCTTTTTAAAGGAAAAAATGAAAGAAATCTAAAGATGAGGGCAATGTACAATAAAGTCAGCATACCGTTACAAACAGACGACGCAGGTCAAAACTTTCAGGTTCCAGTAAGAATAGAAAAGGGACATTGAAGTACATGTGTCAATCACACGCGTTGCGCAAGTTGACAGGAACACCCCGCGCCAAGGGAAACCACTCGCGAGAAAGGGAGCAGTCACTGTTGGCCAATCAGCTAAGTTGACAGATGTAAGACTCTATCAGTAGAAGAGAGGGAGAGCGAGCGAGAGAGAGAGAGAGAGAGAGAGAGAGAGCAAACCAGTATCTGTCCGAGCTCCTTTCCGTTCATGTAAATCACTCGGTCAATAGTCAACGCAGAAAAAAAAATTAATCCTTTAAAAAGGAAAGAGGTTAGAAAAGAGATGTTTCCATGTCTAATGCATTTGTTTCCAAATGCACCGAAAACAGAAAAACGTTCTCTGAAATATTAAGCATTTTTTTTCGCAAACTTTTCACAGTCTGTTTTCAAACAGTTGCATAAGAACATGCTGGAACGAATCGGATTTGAACGTTTGTAGGGGGATGATCGGTGTTTGGAATAAGAATTCGTTTTGATACCCTGTGCTACACTTTACTTCGTGTATTCGTTAGGTTGTACCGTCTTCTGCTCTTCCTCCGGCCGAGTAGAACGCATAATTATGCTCTTTCGCCGTGTAGCGGATAAGCTCCAATCAAAGCCTACTACAAAGTGACTGCCGGAGTGCAAGTAAGATGGTCAAATGACGTGCCCGTTGGTGAGAACAAGGATTAATATCGCGATGTATGCTGACGTAGGTTAAGACGATATTTGAAATGTGTAAATGTAGGGAGGACTAGAGCTGCAGGATCTGTTGGTTTTAGGTTGTGAAGGGAGCCAGGCTGGCTAAACAGAGTTCATGTGTGTTAAACTGTTGTTCGAAGGAGAATGAATGTTGTGAAGTGTCGCGGTGCGAGGAATGTTAGCGTCGTGAAACTGTTTATCTCATCGTTTAGTGTTTTAAACTGTAGCGTGGTAAGACGGGTAAATGTAAAGCAGAGTGGTTATCTAAATTAACATTTGTCCAAATAATCTGATTTCAGACGAAAATTGATAAATAGCACAAAAAAATAAATAAATAAATAAATAAAAAAAATAAAATAAAATAAAAAAAGGCAACAGTTGAATGCACGATTGCACTTTAATGGAGAACGCAAAACTGAAATTGTAGCTATTGCTAAATATTACGCCCATTTCACAGAACAGAAATATTCGGACTACGAAGGATGAAACTGCAATTTTTCACGTTAACAAAACAGTTTCTGGGAGCCCGTTCCAGGAATGATTAGACAGCACTGTCAAACACAGTTTTCGATGTTCACAGCCGAAGTATGTGTAGCTATATGTAATCTTTTTCATCATAAATGCATATTGCATTTCTCGCCAAACCTTGTTCTTGAGCGTTCGGTTTGAACTTAAGAAACAAGAAACTGTGAAAAGATGTACACACACACACACACACACACACACACACACACACACACACACACACGCAAGCACGCACGCACGCACGCACGCACACACACGCGCGCGCACACACACACACACACACACACACACACACACACACACATTCTTTTTGTCTCAGAATCTATACGGATCGATCTTTTCTGGATGATAAAAAAAACAGGACAGGTGCAGCGGTTGTTCTGTGTTTAAAAGAAGGATAATTGTATTTCAACAAGAAGAAGAAACCACACACACACACACACACACACACACAATGAGAGAGAGAGAGAGAGAGAGAGAGAGAGAGAGAGAGAGAGAGAGAGAGAGAGAGAGAGAGAGAGAGAGATCTATTTGTGCGGCTGAGCCAAATGCCATTTTAAAGGCTCTGTATAGGCTTCTTGCTTTTTCGAAGTCTATACTTCAAGGTGCTTTTGGTACGCTGAATCCCAATCGGTTTCATTCGCCCCACGTAAATCAGACCCTAAAACAAGCTCCGATTGCTGCCATAAAACACTTGGCAATCTTCTTAATATTCAGAGGTTAGGGAGTCTCATTCTGTCGGCTCCCTTCTAACTGTCGAATCCTTGACGACTGACCACCATGGCTAAACGAATAGCAAAGCATATAAGTGGATCAGACCCTTCCCACAGTTCATTTTCTCTTCATGAGGGATACAGCTTATCACAAGATGCAGGCGAAGTGGTTAGGCGTCGCGGACTCCCGGCTGGGAGGTCGTGGGTTCGAATCCCATCAGAGTCATGTGGGGTTTTTCTGCCCGACCGGCTCCTACCCAGAGTTGAGTTTGCTGCGGACTCAGTTGGGAAGACTGGGACCACACAGTCGAGTTTCATCCACTTAATGGATGCGTTTCTGAGAGTGTTGCTCAAATTTCATGACCAACACTGCAGGTGCCTGTATCTCTCGGGCCTGGTTGACGCCGGGATATATTATGAAAGGAAGCGTAGAGTACAGCCCTGTCATGTAGTCTCAGACCGGAATGGAAATCCGTAGCATCATCTTCATCATCCTCATTCTCATCGATCAGCATTAAAAAAAAAAAATGTCTCAAATTCTGTGGCCCTTCATGCCCTGCTCTCATGGTGACCTCAGTTTCGATGTCCTCTCCACGTCTGTGGCCTTGGTTTGGTTCCGTCGGGGTCAACGGTATCGGCGAGAGTCCATGGGGGCTGTCGTTGGACGGACGTGGTGGCGCCCTCTGGAGGGAGAGCTCACTCACGCCGGCTCCGCGACTAAGCAATTATTGTCGTCAGTAGGGGGCATAGTAGGTGGTATCCTGCGTATGTTAGATCAGAACAGGCGCCACTGAACACCACCGAAGTGACTCGGCAGCAGTGCAGTGTCTCCTCCGGTGGGTTGACTCTTGACGACTTGACATTGACTGCTCCCAGTGGATTGCCGGTGCCGTAAAAAAAAAAAAAAAAAAAAAAAAAAAGGTATGTGCGAACGGTCCTTGTCTTGATGTGGGCGGCTGGGGTGTATTGATGGGTTAATGAATGAAAAGTCGTGTGTTTGAAGCAGGTAGACATTATGATGTGTCCTAGAGTAGTAACGGTTAATGGTGTAGAGTGTGTTATTCTATTGCATTGTTTCTGCTCAGATGACACCACGTCTTGCCTTTTTCACTTGACATCTATTTCTCTCTCCCATGGCCACCTCCTCCTCCCTCACCATTTCTGTGGATTTCTCCCACTCCTCCACCTCCCCAATCTTCCAACCTTTTTGTTAGAATCAATGTATGACCCATATTTTCGATAAGTGAACACAACTTCACAGTCATAATGTGTAGGCTGCGTTTCTCTATTTTCTGCCTTCCCTCCCCATCCATTTCCGCCCACTCCCCTCTCCTCACAAGCCGGATTATCTGAAATTTCTATACGAGAGAGAGAGAGAGAGAGAGAGAGAGAGAGAGAGAGAGAGAGAGTTTCCTCTCAATTATTTTCTGCCCTCCCTCCCCATCCACTCCCGCCCACCCCCCTCTCCTCTCAAGCCGGATTTATCTTAAATTTCTGTACAACAGAGTAGGTGGAATGGATTATGTTATGCTAAAGAATTAAAAAAAAAAATAAAGAAAAAAGAAATAAAATAAAAAGATAGAGAGAGAGAGAGAGAGAGAGAGAGAGAGAGAGAGAGAGAGCACTGGTTCGAACCTAAAAAAAAAAAAAAAAAAAAAACTAATAACAATACTCGTCATCACCACCACCATGATAATAATCATAATAGTAATAATAACAACACGTGATTATTTTGATTTCCTTTATGACCCCCCCCCCCCCCCCATCAGTCCCCATCAGTCTCCTCCCCCCCCCCTCCCTCAGCCCTCTCAGTCACTGTTCTTATAACCATACCTGTCATTTGCTTAGTTAACATTATCTCTGCATGATCTCTGTCAGTATCTCTAGTAATATTTGAATGATGTAAGTTTCTAATCTTTGTTTATGAGTGTAAATCGCGTTCACACAAATGCTTGTTCCTGCAAACAAGGACGAAGAAGGGCTCAGTCACACAGACACCCCCGCCCCCTCGCCAGCAGTATATTTCCCCTTGTCCTTGTCCTTCCTTAAAAAAAAAAAAATGTCTTTGACACTCACAGTTTTACTATTATGACGACTCTTTGCCCTGGGCTGTGTATTTGGTGGGTATCTGGTTCATCTGGATCAGCAGAGATTTGCTTTTTTCCCTTGGGTGTGGCGAGAGGGACTGTCTCTGACACGACTGGACCTGGCCCGGTTGTCTCTGAAAACAGGCACGTCCCCTGCCCTCTGATTGCAGTGTTCGGGAATCGGAGCCACAGGACTGCTGACTGCCGTGGGCCTGTTGTATCTGGGGGACCTTCTGCGTGCTGGAAACCTGGTTTGCTGACAGGCGGGAGGGCATTCGGTTGGGTGGTCCCTGGTCGGGCGAATGGGGTACAGCAGACATATCCATGTCTGTCGGTCCGATGTCCTTGGCTGCCCTGCTGATCATTTCCAGGTCACCGTTGTGGATTTTGTACCTTGTTGCCATTGGTCAGCAGGGCAAAGATGTTCCCCTCCTTTGTCCAGCACGTCTTCACACCAGGGGTGGTTCTTCACTTTAGAAAGGCGGTTCATGTTGGTGGGGGTGAGGTCTTCCACAATACTGATGCCGGATCCTTTCAGAAGTCGTCGTTTGAAAATGACTTCTGATTTGTGCTTCCGTGTGACGAACTTCACAATGATAGGCCTGGGCCTCTCTCTCCTTGCACCTACCCGATGAGCGATGCTAATGTCTGAATGCTGTATGTTTGGCAACCCTAGTTTGTCATGGATAATTGTTAATATCTTCTGTTCACATTCTACCAGGGTTTCCTGCCCTTTGTCCGGACCAACACCCAAGAAACGCACCGAATCTCTTCTCTGGTATTGTTCCAGATTGTTCCGTTCTTCTCTTTCACTGACAAGCGATTTCTTCAGACCAGCAACCTCATCTTGCAGATCTTCTACTTGATCTTCTATCTCCTCTAGCTTTTCCTTTAATAAACTGTTTTCTTGTTGCAGATCAAAAAATTCTCCCCGTAACTTTTCAAACTGGTCAGAAATGTAGGTTCTGATGTTTGTTTCACTGTCTTTAATGTTATCTTGCACAACTTGTATTTGCGAGCAGAGCTTTTGTTCAATGTTTTTTAACTGATCACAGATAGAAAGATTGCCATCGTCGCCCCCAGCTGTGAACGTAGTGTCGCTTCTCTCTGTTGTCATTTTTCCACTGCTGATGAGATTTGTTAGGGTACCTTGTTTGACACTGACAGAAGTTGAGCGGTGCCTCTTCGTTTCACTTGGTGTCTCGGACACTCCTGGCGAGTTGTTGCTGGAGACAGTACAAAAATCCGAAGATCGGTTTTTTCTTTTGCCAGTCTTACTGTTTTTATTGTTCTTTGATGCCATTTCTTATTAAGAACACACACAAACACATCTTAAATCCTCGTGACTGAACAAAACGGAGAGGCAAAATAGAAAAAAAAAAATGTTAAGGAAGAGCGAAGGCACGAAAGCACTTTAAACTACACATGATTTTCATCACGTCTCATGTCACTGAGTTCACACTACGTAGATGCAGTCATGTTCGCTTGCAGTGGGAGCAGCGGTGGAAACACGTCCGTCCTCTCCGAGCGTCGCTGGGAGAACTTCCTCGTTGCCGTTGTTTCTGTGACACGTGCTAAAAGCAGTTTGCACTCGGAGTTTGTCGTCTTGTCGGAAAGATAAGCAGTCAGACCACCACCAAAGGTCCTATGATGAGGGAGATAGCAAGCTCGTTACGTGGCAGACACGAACCGTGAACCTGTAATTTTCTCGCTTCCGAGGTGAATTCTTTATCCCCTTGGCCACTCCTCGACGGAGAAACCTACAATCTTTCAATTTTCTACCCCCTCCCTCCTCCTCCTCCAACTCCTCCTCCTCTTCCTCCTCCTCCTCCTCCTCCTCCTCTTCTTCTTCTTCTTCTTCTCCCCCATCCTCCTCCTACTCATCCCATTTGACATCCTCCTCCATCTTCTTCGTCTTCTCCTTCATCTCTTCGTATCCTTTGTCTCCTTCTTCTCCTCCTTCTCCTACTCACCCCTCTTCTTCCTACACCCATCCTTCTCCTCTTCCCTCTTTCTCTTCCTTCTTTTCTCCTCCTCCTCCTCCTCCATCGTTTTACCCTCTTTCCCCCTCGTTCTTTCTGTTCTCGTCGTCTTGTTTTAAGTTTTGTCCTCCCCCCCCCCCCCCTCTACAACCCCTTCCCCCATCGTCCTTTTCCCATCTCTTTTGTTTTTCTTTTACTGCTGTGTGAAAAATGCAGCTGTGAAGAATCGCTCGCGATATCGCTGATGAACTGATGATCCCTAATTGACTTTCTAGTAGAAATCCCCCTCTCTCCCTCCCCCTTCTTCCCTCTCTCTGTCTGTCTGTCTGTCTGTCTCTCTCTCTCTCTCTCTCTCTCTCTCTCTCTCTCTCTCTCTCTCTCTCTCTCGCTTTCTTGTTCACTCCTCTTCCTCCTTCTATCTGTGTGTGTGTGTGTGTGTGTGTGTGTGTGTGTGTGTGTGTGTGTGTGTGTGTGTGTGTACGCGCGCGCGTGTTATGTGTGTGTGTATGTGTGTATGTGTAGGCGCGCGTGCGTGCGTGCATGAGTGAGTGCGTATGTCAATGCATGCGCGCACTGTATGTGTGTGTGTGTGTGTGTGTGAGAGAGAGAGAGAGAGAGAGAGAGAGAGAGAGAGAGGGAGCGAGAGAGAGAGAGAGGGAGAGGAGAGAGAGAAAGAGAGAGAGAGAGAGAGAGAGAGAGAGAGAGAGAGGGAGAGAAGAGAGAAAGAGTGTGTGTGCGTGCGTACGTGCGTGCGTGCGTGCGTGCGTGCGTGCGTGTGTGTGTGTGTGTGTGTGTGTGTGTGTGTGTGTGTGTGTGTGTGTGTGTGTGTGTGTGTGTGTGTGAGCGGGGATGTTTGTATATGTATGTATGCTCGCGCGTGCGTGTGTGTGCGTGTATGTGTATGCGCATGCGCGTTTGTGTGCGT
>JADBJO010003177.1:15000-17500 GCA_016801955.1 Conus betulinus | reverse complement strand
TGATGATGATGATGATGATGATGATGATGATGATAATAAAAACTTATAGTAATATTTATCACACACACACACACACACACACACACACACACACACACACACACACACACACACACACACACACACACACACACACACACACACACACACACACACACACACACACACACACGCACACATACACACACACACATAGATATATGCATACACACACATGTTCGTTCGTTCTTTAATTTTACGTCTATCCACCTAACAGTGATCTTAGTATGTAAGTGTCATATGTGTGTGCATGTGGTGTCTTTGTGTGTATGCATGGTTGGTGTTGATTTTGGGCGTACGTAGATATGTTAAATGCAGTTAGGCCTAGATAAAATAAATAATTAAAACGAACGAAAAAAACAAACAAACAAACACCCCCCCCCAAAACAACAACAACAAAACCTCCACATAACTGAATCCAAAACTTTAAAAGAAACACTAAATAAGCAACTACCACCAAGATGGGGAAAATAATATAGACGTTAAAGTAAATGTCCAACTGGGCTCTTAATCAGTCCTTGAACCACTTCAAAAATGTTTGATTCGTTGGAGATGATGTCTTCAGAGGCTGACATCGACGGTTCAGTGTTCAACAACCAAGCAGGTAAGTAGGGTTTCATTCTATCGCACAAAAAAGTACATGGAACGGAGTGATTTGCTGGCCACAAATACAAGTCACGTGTTTACAGAATTTGGTTTTAAAGGCATCAAGCCTCAATCTAAAAATCAAACTTTTTAAAATCCACTCTTGGTAGAGATTCTTGATACCTGTTTTATTGTCTGATATCTTGTTAAATAATATCCCCTTTTTGTTTCTGGTGCCTTTTCGTTTATTTGAAATAGAGTTCCAGGATACGTCTTTTAAAAGACTATAACTCTCATGTAAGGATAAAGGAATGCATACCTTTGTTAAATCAGTCTTAGTGATAGCAGCCTTTTTGGCTAAATGGTCTACCCTTTCATTCGCAGATAATCCACAATGTGATGGAACCCAACAAAAATCGACATAGGAACCACGTAAATGCAAAAAATGAATTAAGTGGTAGACTTTTGATATGAGTTCTGCTCTCACACGTGTATTCGAAAATTTTAGAGCTTGTAGGACTGATTTTGAATCAACGCAAAGTAGTATTTGAAATGCAGGAAATTGAAAATCAAGAAGAAAGTTTAATGCCATAATAATGGCAACAAGTTTCGCAGTAAACATGGAAATAGTCTTACCAAGGTGGTAACCTTTCTCTATTTTTGAAGATGGAATTATGAATGCTGAACCAGACAAATGATTGTCTAGTACAGAACCATCTGTATAAATTTTAAGGTTATTTATATAAGTTTCATTTATATGTGACTTAACACACGTTTGGCAGCAAGGGTCCATCACTTTTTTTTAACTTGTATAGTCTATTTCATAATTTGCTCTACTAAGTTCCCATTCCGGGATAGTGCTAAAAGACACCCAAGGAGCTACGTTTTGAGGTGCAGTGCCTGCTTTTGTAAATAAAGTAGATGTGTATGAGGCTATCGATTTTAGAGAATCGATTTTTTGTGCCCGTTTAGGAAAATTTATTTCTGATTTTAATTCAGTTTCACTGGTATTAAGATTTTGTAGTGTATGACTTCTTAAAATATACTTTGCACATGCAAGTTCATGTTTTCTTCCAAGGGCAATATTCCGATCTCCATACAAGTTCTTAAAGTTGATGTATGAACCGGGACACCAAGAACTATCTTGTAAGCTTTACTATCGATACTCTGCAACTTTTTAATTAAACATTTTGGGGCATAGGATAATTTTGATCGTATAAGCGCAGTAGCTAAATGTGTTAGTACTTTACTGTCTTTATCCCATGACTGTTGACTCACCATTTAAAAAAAATTAAAGTTTTCTTAGCTTTTGTTAGAATAGTTTGTATGTGATAATTCCAGCTCAATTTAGAAGTTAAATTTACTCCTAAAAATTTTACCACTTTTTATATTCAAGGCACAGTCCATCTATTTGAAATGAAGGCAGAGGATTAGGATCATAACCAGTACTGAACAGAACCATATGCGATTTTTCAGCTGAAAGAGTCAATCCATTTTCAGTCATGTACCTACTAATTTATCTAGTTCATTTTGATATATCTTTTTAATATAGTTGATTATTCTAACTGGTGTGTGTGACGTTTTAAAGTAACTTTCATCCATGTACAGATATCATCCGCATATTGTACTAGTTGAACATTTTTTTCATAATGATTTAGGAAGATCATGGAACAAATATTAAACAGGATAGGAGCTACCACAGCTCCTTGCGGGATTCCCATCTGGATATGTCTTTCATTAGAATATACATGTTCTATCTTTCGTCTGTATTGTTCTATCACTTAAAAAAGGTTTTTAAGTAACTGTACATACACCCCGAGAGACCTATTAACTTCAATTTGTTCAGAGGTTTTGAGTGCCAGACTTGGTCATATGC
>JADBJO010003177.1:5000-10000 GCA_016801955.1 Conus betulinus | reverse complement strand
CTCCTCTCTCTCTCCTCTCTCTCTCTCTCTCTCTCTCTCCCTCTCTCTCCTTTCTCACTCTCTCTCCTCTCTCCGTTCAAGTACAGTGGACTATAGCAATACAGAAGATATTTATATCCCCACTTTGTATAGAGCTTTCAACATGATACTTTGTTCGACAGAGTCAAATGCTTTTGACAGGTCAACAAACGCCACATAAAGTTTTCCTCCCTTTTTAGACAAGCATTTTTGAATGGTAGCATACAGTGTAAAAATGTGATCTGTTGTGGAATACCCACGTCTGAAACCAGCTTGATTTTCGGATATCTTACTATTATCTTCCAGCCATTCATACAATCGTTTATTTAAAATAGCAGCATATAACATTTACCAACAATACTAAGCAGTGATACACCTCTGTAATTGTCCGTTCGTTCCATATCGCCTTTTCTATGAATTGGAACGACAATAGCATTTGCCCACGTTTGTGGGTACAATCCCTTAAAAAAAAATTCATTGAAATATTCTGTTAGAAAATTTATTACTGATGCGTCTGCCGGTTTCAGCATTTCTGCATGTATGTTGTCAAAACCACATGCTTTCCCTTTCTTAAGGCCCTTTATTGCTGTTAGGACTTCTTCTCGAGTGATGGGATGGTCAAGTTCATCGATGGAAGGAATGGTGCCAGCTGGAAAGTCTTCCCTCTCCTCTATATTCAGCATTAACACCTTCTTGAAATATTCAAGCCATTCATTCTTTGTGATTTAGTTACTTGACTGCCTTTTCTTACCGAGACCAAGATTTACGTTAATTTTTTCTCCAGAAGTCGTTAGCATTTGTTAGGTTGTCGGTCAAGTATTTTGTTGTAAGGATTTAAAAACTTACTCGTTTTTCTCTTAATATTTTGTGGTAATCGCTTCTGGCTCTAACAGCACTTTGTTGATCTGGTATTGATTTAGTTCTTTTAAATCGACGCATTTTTGCTTTCGCCTTTCTCTTATTGTTATAACATTCTTTATCAAACCAGCGAGCCTCCCTTTTGTTGTTATCAATTTTTAACTTTCTTTATCATACATTGACTAGATTTTAGTATGCAGTCAACGAATTCATGTAATGCCATGTTTATGTCTAAGTGTATTAACGCTTGTGCTCTGTTCATTTTATCTTGAGACTGAGGAGCTTGTAATGAATCTGAAAAAAAACACTAACCTTTTTCGTCTTCCCATACCATCTTATCATCCATTGTGGTTTTTGTCTCATCATGCTGTTATCAGTTTTGCAAGAGCTACATTGGAGCGTTAGGGTTACTGGTAAATGGTCTGATTCGATACAATTGGTGTCAACAGTAAAGTCAGACAAAAAATCTTCACGAATCAATTCATTTGTTATCTGCTGAATGCTATCCAGGCAATTTACAAAGAGGTGATGTCATGTGTAAAAGTTGGTAGTGAACTCACAGATCTTTTTCGGTGTCCACAAGGTCTGCGTCAGGGTTGTGTCTTAAGTCCTACCTTATTTTCTATAATAATAAATGAATTGTCTACTTGTTTAGAAACTCATGGAAAACATGGTATCCAGCTTTTACTAGATCTAGCCGAGTTATTTATTCTCCTCTTTGCAGACGACTTAGCCCTATTGTCAATGTTCCCCCGCATGGTCTCCAAACGCAGCTTGATTGTGTCCTGAAAACGCGTGATGATGATCTGAGTCTTAAGGCAAATAGAGACAAGACAAAGATTATGGTTTTTAGAAAAGGAGGGTATCTGATCAGGTATGAGAAGTGGTTTATGAACGGTGTTCCTTTGGAAGTCGTAAACAGATATGTTTATTTAGGTTTCACACTTTCACTACGTCTATGAGTTCCTATGAAAGCGCCAAAGACGATTAGCTACAAAAGGGAAAAAAAAACGCTGTTTGACGTATTTAGAATATATAATCAGCTAAATAATATGTCCAGGAAAACTTTTTTTCAAACTTTTTTAATGTCAAAATCCAACCAATACTTTCTGTACTCTTCTGAAGTTTGGGGCATTATAACGGAAAACAATCCTGTGTGGAGAACATACATTTATTCGCTTGCAAAAAAATTCTGAATGTATCTAGTCGTACTCCCAAACAAAATGATCTATGGCGATCTCGGAAGATATCCGTTGCAAATCAACTGTTGGTGTACGTGCTGTTAAAATACTGGTTTCGTTTATTGAAAATGGAAGAGGGGCACGCCTGCCAAAACAAGCATATCAGATGCTGATGAATTTAGACAATGCAGGTAAAACAAACTGGGTGTCCAAACTGAGATGCATCCGATACCTAAAAGCAAGGGATTCAGCTTTGTCTGGCTAGCCCAAGGTGTAGGTAATGAGACATGCTTCTTGTCATTGTTCAAACAAAAAGACTTAAATACACATTCTTGTCAAGAATGGGACCTCAAACATAAATGAAAGTAACAGATTCAATCTATATTCACTCTTCAAGTCTTCAATTATTCCTGAAGCATACATAGATTGTGTGCAACAAAAATGCTTTAGGGACACCCTTATCAGAGTCCGGTTTGGAAATAGTGAGCTTAGAATTCATAAAAACCGTTATGTTTCTGGGGATATAAACGTTGACAATAGTTGCCCTTTTTGTCCAGAATGAGAAGAAATTGAATTACATATGTGTTTTAATTGTGATGCATATGCAGCATTAAGGCCAAATATCATGAAAAAACGTCCCCCACATTTTTTCAAAGAGCCAAATTTGTAAGCATGATGGCTAGTCAAGATGGGTCCGACAATAAGAAAACTTGCATGGTTTTTCTTAAAGCATTTAGATTACGAGAGGCGCGCAAAACTCACTGTTGTAACCATTTGAGATAGTGTAATTCGACACAACCTTGCTGTTAATTTGTATGAAAAATCTGTATACAACGTACACTTTTCCCCCGCATTGATTGATTGTTTCTGTACTACTCCATGAAATGTGTTCTCTCTCTAACACACACACACACAACACACACACACACCACACACACACACACACACACACACACACTGACACACACACCTCTCTTGCTCGCTCTCGCTTCTGCTTGCCTATCTCTCTCTCTCTCTCTGTTCTGGCTTCTTGCTTGTTACTTGTATGTGAGTGTGCGTGTTTCCTTTTGCATGATATTGTGTTTGTGCTCACGTGTGTGTATGTGTGTATGTGTGCATGTCTATGTGTGTTTATTTGCGTGTGTAGTGCATGTGTGCGTATGTGTGCGCGTGGGCGCACGCGTGTGTTGCCTATATATTCACGCATACAGACATGAGAGAGAGAGCAGAGATGAGTGGAGGGAGAGAGGCAGAGAGGAGAGAGAGACGAGAGGGAGCAGAGGGGGAGAGTCGAGGAGGAGAGGTGAGAGAAAAGAGATGAGAAAGCAAATTGACAGGCCGGGAGGAGATGAGACCAGACAGAGACAGACAGACAGACAGGCAGACGGAAATGGATGGATGGGGACAGAGAAAAAAAGAAGAAAAGGAGCAGAGAGAAGAAGGAGGACGGGAGAGCATGGTAGAGAGCGACAGAGAGAGAGAGGGAGAGACGCGAGAGAGAGGGGGACAGAGGAGAGGGGAAGCCACGAGGAGAGAGGAGAGAGAGAGAGAGAGAGAGAGAGGAGGAGAGGAGGGAGGGGGAGAGTGTGGGCCAGGGAGAGAGCGAGAGACAGAGATAGGGCAGATAGAGATAGACAGAGAAAGATTGAGAGAGAGAGAGACAGAGACAGAGAGAGAGTGAGTGGGAGAGACAGAAAGATTCATCTTTGTTCTCCAACACAGCCAAACGTAGGGGAAAAGATAGAAACATGATCTCTCTTCATCCCTCGGCCAGAACTACTGAGGGACGCATCATGTGTGTGAAGTGATCGCTGTTAACCCTCTCCTGTACACCGGGTCACACCCCGTCCTCAGTGATCAGCAGAAACAAACATCGAATCCTTCTTAACCAGACAAGATCATTGCAGGCTTTTTTTTTGTGTTCGGTGAAGTAGACAGACTGATGATGCAAATAGAAGTCTTCTGCACCCGGAAAAAAAAATCACCAGAGACACAACTGAGCGAGCTCCAACCTTGGATTTTCTAGTGTACACAGGTTTGATTTTAGTACGACGTTCTCAGACGTGTGGCTGGCTTGTTGGAAGTCCCACAGCTTTAACGGCTGAAGAAGGGGCAGTGGAGGATTGATTGTTACGGTCCACCACGTCTTGGCTTGGCATCATGGAAGGCGGAGCTTCATCCTCCTCCCAACCGCCGCCTTCACATCCGCCGACCTGAATTATAATCCATTTACAGCTGAGAGAGGATGAAGATGAATTCTTATTTTCAGCTCCGCAGCCCAAACTTGTGACTGAACGCTGTAACACGATTTGGTAACAACAGCAGCAACAGCAGCAGCAGCAGCAGCAGCAGCAGCAGCAGCAGCAGCAAGCAGCAACAACAACAACAGCGCTTTTTTTTTTGCTTTGCCTGACTGGCTCTAGCTCCGTGAGCTGATCGGCTATGAGATCAGGCTGAGACGCAGGGAGCCACACAGTCGAATTCATCTACTTAAAGAACGAAAGAATCACTGACGATGTGGCTCATGCAAATTCCTCGCTCAAACACTGCAGGTGTCTGTTTCCTTCTGGGGTGGTCGCTAGCATTTATTCGAAAATTTGACTAAAATAATATCGAGTTTAACTGTGATCCCGTATTTCTTTACAGAGCACGTACAACCATTCTAGACAGAAAACCGGGTAGGAAAAAACAAAAAAAATCCGGAAATATGATTCACACCTTGAAAGCAATGCTCTAGGAGGAGAGGGTGGGAGATGGAGAGATGGTGGTGGTGTGGTGATGGTGTGGGAGGGGGTGGTGGTGGTTGGTGGGTTGGTGGGGGTGGGGGTGGGCAATGGTGGGGGACGGAATGAGGGTGGGAGAGAGTGCTTGCTGATTCAATTCCAACTGCTGTCTTCCGTGTTGGTGTTGTGGGGCGTGTGGGCAAGCAACACAGACGCGTGG
>JADBJO010003176.1:260000-261702 GCA_016801955.1 Conus betulinus | reverse complement strand
GACGTAACTAGTCTTCTGTCAAATGTATGGGGAAATACCACAAAAGGCAAGACGTCATGATGAAACAAAAGTGTCCATTTTGACATTTTAAAATGAGAAAATTAGTTCTGGTTTGCATAAAGTGGATTTCAAGCACAAAGAGCAGGTTTCGAAGCAAAAAACTGTCTAACTTTGTCTTTCATCTCTTTCTGTGTTCATGTGTCTAGCATGTAGGTTTTGCCGGATTATGTTAATGTCCATGCTATTGATAGAAAAAGCTATCCGTTTTCACATGCGGGGCCCAAGAAGGAGAGGGAGAAGAGGTAAAAACGTCAATCAGGTAGTATACATTAAAAGACAAAACCGCCAATGTATTTAGTTTTTATATTTCTTTTCCTCATTCGTGTACTCTTTAGTATTTAGTTAGTTATTCATTTATTTAAATATTCGTTTATGATTCCTTTATTCATTTTCTTATTCATTGATTTGGTTACTTGTTAACGTATTTATCGACTCATTCATTCATTCATTCATTCATTCATTCATTCATTCATCCATTTCTTTACTTACTTTACCTTTTTATATGTATGTATGTATGCATATGTATGTATGTATGTATGTATATATGTATGTATGTGTGTATATATGTATGAGATGGATAGGTGTATGTATGTATGTATGTATGTATGTAGTATGTATGTAAGTAGTTATGTATGCATGTGTGTATGTATATATGCATGTATGTATGCATTTTCTTAAGATAATCATTCATTCACTTATTCATTCATTCTTTATCTGTTCACTTATTTATTTTATCCATTTACACATTCGTTTGCTCATTTTTTGCATGTGTGTGTGTACGGATTCATTTTTTTTAATGCATTTATCCATGAACAATCAGTGTAATCTTTCTTCGGTTAATTTATTATCTACGCAGCACCCCCATGATCTCCATGTTATGGTCTAATTCTCTCTGCCTCAGAGTGCCTCGCTCCTAAGCTGCACCTCCTTGTGACACTCGCCTCCTTGACTCATCCCCAACTCCAACCATTAGCTTTCTCCTCAACAACCACCTCCACTCACTCTCACTCACCACCCGACGTTCCTCTCTCTCTCTCTCTCTCTCTCTCTCTCTCTCTCTCTCTCTCTCTCTCTCTCTCTCTCTCTCTCTCTCTCTCTGTGTGGTGTGTGTTGTTATCCCCCTCTCTATCCCTTCTCTCTCTCTCTATCTCCCCCTGTTTATCCCCCCTGTTTATCCCCCCTCTCTATCCTTCTCTCTCTCTCTCTCTCCCCTCTCTATCTCCCCCTGTTTAGCCCCCCTTTCTATCCCTTTCTCTCTCTCTCTCTCTCCTCTCTCTCTCTCTCTTCTCTCTATCTCCCCCTGTTTATCCCCCTCTCTATCCTCCTCTCTCTCTCTCTCTCTCTCTCTTCTCTCTCTCTCTCTCTCTCTCTCTCTCTCTCCTCTCTCTCTCTCTCTCTCTCTCTCTCCCCTCTCAGGGAAGATCTGCTGTGTCACGTTTCAGATTTGCAAGTTCCAATCGTCCGCAGGGAAGTTATGGGTGTCAGCTTTATCGGACTATCGCTTGCAGCCAGCTTCAGGACCAGGATCTCTCCATCATGATTACGTCGCCGTGCAGCCGGGTTGGTTTTTGTTTACAGGAAAATCGGTTTGTTTTATTTGGCGTCTGGAGGGAAGGGACGTATGCTTGCATTTGAGCTTGGA